>JAABLK010000925.1:0-13795 GCA_012295415.1 Phytophthora chlamydospora | reverse complement strand
TGCACACACACGCCCTCTTGACCCGGACCTAGTCCGAGCCGAGTGACGACCCCCAGAACAAGTTCAAGTCCAAGGTCATGTTTCCCGGAATTCTGTAAGGCACCTCGCCACACCTCGATCACCACTTCCATTTGCTCAGCAATTGCAAGTCCGTCGTGGCGATCCCCAGCAGGTCTCAAATCGTAATTCAATTCTCGACCAAACAAAGAAATCATGCAACCAAGTACATGTAGTTTTGCAATCGTTTCCCAGACATCCGAAAGAAAATTTACTCTTCCGCCGCTTCGATCTTGAACCGCCCGAACATTATCTCGTTGCTCAGTTGAATGCAGTTCTGCATATTCATCCAGAATACGACCACCCATGATATAGCGATGAGGAACGGCACCCGGAACTCCACAGCGAGCGTTCAAGAAGACTAGTAATATTCTGAACGACAGCAGTTCCACGTAAGAGTCCGGAAGCAAGGCTTCCGCTTGAAATTCCAATAGCAAACGCCAAAAGATGAGTAGTTCAACAGGCGTGAATGCAGGTGGCGCAATGCATTGGAGTTTGTTAGTTCCTGCATGTGTGTTCACTTCAGCACGATCTTCATTGCTCTGTAACGAGTTACCGGTTACTCGAGTGTAATACGAGCACTCGGCCAAGTGCTTCTCCCAAGCTTCCTTCCGTCCGCGAACATGGAGTGGAAAGGGAACGGCTGCCCTATTGCTAATGTGAGCTGCGTAACAGTACTTGCACACAGCCCACCACATCGATTTGTTGCATTTCTCGTTCAGCCGGTACAAGTTTGCTCCGAGAGCGCCTGGCGGACGTCCACGCTTGGACCCGTCAGCATGCTCATCACGCAGCCCGGGCAGGAGATCCATGAGGCAGGCAGGTTGCGACTACCGCAATAGAGCAGGGGTCAACGACGACGGCGCAGGTTCGTGAAGCAGGCTCTGGAGTGCGGCGGTACAGATTTGGTTACGTCAACAATGTGAAAGATCTCTGTAAAAATGTTTTTAATCGCGTAGTAAGCCCTTCTTACGTAAAAATGTAAAAATGTAATTGTAAAAAATGCCAACACTGCTACATGGTCACAGGCTGTGACTCACAGCTAGGCATGGGTAATCGGCGAATCCGATCGATCCGTTCGCCCTGTCTGCCCAATCGGATTGGATCGGATCCCATTCAGATCGAAACGGAGCCAACCCGATCGATCCGCGGATCGCCGTATAGCTTTTGAGAAGCTAAATTGACAAATAGATACAACTGGCTCCTTCCTTTCAAAGGCTACATGATTCCACAGGTATTAGCAAGGAGAAAGTTAGCAAGAAGACGGTGGATTGAAAGTTTGGTTCGGCCACCTTGGCCACGTTCAGCGCCACCAGCGGGTTCCAGTCGCAGTCCACGACGCAGTGCTTTTACTTGTGCTGGCTGAAGACCTCGACGGCGCAGGTAACACAGCGTCCCAGTAACAAGCACTGAATGTAGCCAACCTAGCACAGTCAATTCGATATCAGTAGATGAAAACAACCGCCCAAGGCGTCCGTTGTAGTGAGCATTTTGCAAGTCGACGTCCGTAGGCTCTCAAACGCGGTAGTTTTCCCATCGACAACCCCCCAGACACCCGTCACTAAAGGCTCTACGAGCTTGAACAGCAGCTGCCCACTCAAGCTGCG
Source organism: Phytophthora chlamydospora (assembly GCA_012295415.1). Lineage (NCBI taxonomy): Eukaryota > Oomycota > Peronosporomycetes > Peronosporales > Peronosporaceae > Phytophthora > Phytophthora chlamydospora. The sequence goes on along the minus strand of JAABLK010000925.1, from coordinate 12,131 downwards.
TCTTCTTGGTCGGTTTAACATGCAATGTTGCGCCAGATCCCACTCCTGCACCATAACCTCCCCAAATTCACAGTTAAGTTGCCATACGCGTGCTCAAAAGTCTTAAGTTGCCCCCCAACAGAGTGGCTATCCGCCGCACAATTTTCGAGTCGGCCGACACTTCCGAGCCTCAGCCCCAAGACCCAGGAACTCTTCGCCAGAATGCTCGGCCGTATCGCTCTCCGCAAGGCGGCGCTCAGCTCGTCCAAGCTGACGTCGGCCAAGATGCTGCGCCCCATGGGGCTGCACACCACAGGCGTCGTGCGCAAGGACGAGGAGGCCGAGGCCATCCCCGTGCCCACGCAGGGCCTGCTGGACCAGGCCGGCCTCACGGACTGGAAGATCTCGGCCCCCATCATCGGCGCGCTGGCCATTCCGGCCATCTCCAACCACGTACGCTGCATTGTCTCTCATCTCGTGAGCTCCTTGAGCCTGTGACTTAACTGTACTTTCGCGTAATTATTGTCAATGCAGTTCTACGTGCTGAACGAGGAGTCGCAGTTGGCTTGCTGCTTCCTGCTCTTTTGCACGGCCTCGTACAAGTTCGGCGGCGAGATGATTGCCTCGTACTTCGACGAGCGTGCTGCTGCCATCTTGGGGTGAGATTCGCAGACTTTCCGAGACTTTTTGGGGCCAAGAAGAGGCTGACGCTCTTTGTTGTGTTGCTACCGCAGTGAGCACAACGCCGTGGAGGACGCCAACCTGGATCTGGCCAAGGAGACCCTGGAGACCCACAAGGCCATGCTCAACATCCACGAGGACATCGCCGCGGTGGCCGAGGCCCACAAGGAGGCCGTGGCGCTCATGTGCGAGGTGCAGGCCTACAAGCTGCGCCACAAGACGCGCGAGACGTTCGTCAAGAACCTCGAGTCCATCCGCGAGATCGAGGCCAGCTACAACCTGGAGCTGCAGAAGAGCATGGTGGCCAACGCCACCAGCAAGGTGCGCGCCGTGGTGCTGAAGGGCGACAAGAAGCTCAAGGACGCTGCCTTCAAGCACGCCGTGGACATCCTGGCCAACACGGACGTGGATGACGGCAAGGAGGACGACGTCGCGGCTCTCTTCACCAAGGAGCTGCGCGCCTACGCCTCGGACCTCGAGGCCAAGCAGGGCCAGGTGGTCAAGCTGTCCGCGGCCGAGCAGACGGAGCTCCAGGCCGACCTCGACGCTTACATGAAGCGTTTCGGCCTCGAGGACGCCGACTTCAAGGCCCCCAAGGAGGTCAAGCTCGAGCTCATGTAAGCTGTCGCCAACGACTGAGCTGCACCGACCGTGCAGCGCAGTGCAGGTGGAGCGAATTGCGTGCGAGTCAGCAGGAGCCACCCCAGCGATGCAGACGCCTGGCCTGAAGCCACTTGGCAGTTTAAAAATGAATGGACCATCCATCTACTTGAGAGAATAACCAGATCGGAGCTCCGCACGCACATTGTCGGTCAGGAAAAGCACAAGTTGTCCTTTGTCCCCGAGCTGTCCAAAATATCATGTCTCATGGTATTTTCTCCTTCATCCTCTTTCACAGTTATATAATGTTCCACAAGTTTTTAGTGTTCCGTAAAAAGAGGGACCACAGTACTGACTTTGTTTGTTGGTGGGCAATTTGTGTCATTTTTGAATTCTTCCTCGAAGGGCAGAGCGTGAGCGTGGAGCAGACCAAGAGAAGACCAGCAGGAGACAGAGAGCGCCATGGGCCGGAGGAAGAAATCGACCAAGAAGATCCAGACGCGCAAGAAGCAGGTCGTGTCCACCGTGTTCAAGTGCCCCTTCTGCTCGCACGACGAGGCCGTTGAGTGCAAAATGTACGACGCTCAAGCTCCTCCCCCCTGTCGTAACTGTCCGTTAACGCTGTTGTTGCTGCTGTTTAGGGACCGCGAGCGCAATATCGGCCACTTGTCGTGTCGCGTGTGTACTGAGAGCTTCCAGACGCCCATACACTGTACGGAACGAGCACTGGTAGTAAATGATCTTTTGTAGCAATGCTGACGGATGTTTTGCTTTGTGTTTGGGTAGATTTGAGCGCACCGATTGACGTGTACACGGACTGGATCGACGAGTGTGAGGCACTGAATGCATAGGCCGAGGAGGCAGCAGCCCCACCAGCTTCCCAGACTTGTGCACTTGTAACTGGTCAAGACCCCCGACTGACGAAGGAGAGAGCTGGCGACAACCAGCGAGCGCCTGTAATAGGACCAGAGGAGCCGCGACAGACTCTGCAAGATGGCCACCCCTGCCACTGATCTCCTTTCCGGTGGCAAGGTCGGGTTTTGGTCTGACGCTGCGAGTTGCGGGGCCGTAGCTGGTCGAACAGCCCCCGACACCAACGCAACGTGAACGAGTTTTTAGGTAAATAGACAGGGTAGGCTGAGGCACTGATGATCTTGTGGCATGTTGATGGCGTGTTTCGTGCATAGATGTCTAGGACGTTAGCTGGCTAGCTCTCCTTCTGCGGAGCAGCTCGTTCCTTCCTCTTCGTCTCCTTCTTCTCGCGTCGGCGGGCCTCGTCAGCTTCGCGGTGCCGTTTACGCTCATCCAGCTTGCGGATCCGTGCAGCCAGCAACTCGCGACGACGATTGAACTCGATTACATCAGCTCTGCTCTCGGCCAGCTTGTCCAGTTTGCGCTGTTCCTTGGCGATGGCCAGCTCTTCCTCCACGTCGCGCATCTTTTCGGCTCTTCGCTGTTCCCGTGCGGCGTCGGCCTTCGCCTGTTTGTCCTGGAGCGCGCTTTCCTGCTCAGCAATTTTACGTTTCGCGTACTCTTCTGGATCTTCCTGTTGCAGTCGCGCCAGCTCAGCTTCTTCCTCAGCACGCTGCTGCTCTTGCTGGATACGCTGTGCTTCGTGCTCAGCAGCCTGCTGGATAACCTCAGCGCGCTGGAGCGCAATTGTACGCTGCTCTTCCTCCTGCTGCATGGTGAGGCTCAAGTGGAGAACACAAGCGTTGTAGATAAAGTCGCGGCAAAGGGTGGAGAAGGCGGCAAACTCGAGTGGCGGTCTCTCCGCAGCATCCTGTGCGCTGTTGGTCTCGAACAGCGTTGGAGCAAGATACCCGAGCAAGAAGTCGAACACGAACTCGTCCCGGAAGTAAGCCACCCGCTGCCGATGTGCGTCGGGGAGAACCTTCCACAGTTCATCGAAAACTGCGCGGAGACTTGCTCTCAGCTCTTCCGGGCCTCGTTGACGTCGACGGTGTTTACTTCGCAGCTCTTCCATGCGCGCGGCCTCAGCGAACTGGTGCTTCTCGAACAGCACTTCAAGCGCTGCCGTGAACTCGCGTCCGTCTTGAAGATAGCGCGTCAACGCCGTCACGTCGTCGTCAGACTGCGCTCGCATCATGACTGTGTCGTCCCAGAAAACACATTTCCCCATGGGCACGAACTTCGTCCACCACGACGGAAAGCGTCGATACTGGTTCACGGGGTGCGCAGTATCCACTGTACCGTCGTCGGCGATGAACTCCGTCTCGATGCTCGCGGATTTCGTTTCTCCGCCAGCCTCACCACGTTCTTGGGACTGCTTGACCTGCTCACGAGCGATGGTGGCATGAGTCAAGAGGTAGTTCTTGCTATTCACGACCGAGTGGGCGAAAGTGAAGCGCTCGTCACGCTGCGACGCATTTCCAAGAAAAGTGGGGCATGCCGTGCCGGAAAGAGGCATGTCGTCGAAACCTGGTTCCACGCGCGCCGTGAGCGGTCCGACCGTCAGACTTCGAACTGTCAATTTGGTCTCTCGATCTTGCAGCAGCGTTTCAAGCCCAACGCGCATTCCTCCGCTCAGCACGATGACGTCTCGACCGCGGTGCTTTGCCTTCCACCGGAACAAGAGATTTAGAAGCTGCTCTAATTGACGTCGGCATGAAACCCAGTGCTGAGACAACGCTTGGCGATCGTACAGACTCCAGCGACCTGAAGTCTCTTCTTGATCAGCGTCGACGCCGGATAACTTGGCTTCCTCACGCATAGAATCCACGTATTTCGAGTCGGTGAGGACCGGTGGGAGCTCCATGCAGAGCACAAACACCATCACCGCCTTCTTTTTCAGAGCCTTCTCAAGCTGACGCCACTGCTTTTCACCGATAATCGCACGCTCCTGGTAGGTAAGTGGAGTCATGAGACGATTGTTGCAAGTCACGACGTCATTGCGAGGCGTACTGCGCATATCGCACATGAAGATGCCCACCTCACCAGTCTGGATAAACTGAGCAGTGTCAGTAATATCACCAATGATGCCTGCACCCGACTCATGTTCACTCTGAGGTTGGTTTCCGAGGTCAAGTTCTGCTGCTTCGTTAGCCTCGAGTCGTTGTTGCTCCCCCTGAGATTCCTCTACCTTGGTACCAATTACAGAAACGTGTTCTTTGCCGGGAGGGTTGGTTTGCGCTTGTTCAGGGAGATCGGCAACGCTAGCTGGACTCAATTCTAAGGCGCCCTCCTCAACTGTAGCCGTATCTTGCTGCATGAGCGAGAGTTGGTAATCAGCTACGATCTTCTTCGCTTCAGAGAGCACAATTTGTGCGGCTTCAGTCAAAGGCTCTTCATGATTCCGAAAGAACGGCGCAACGTCAGCTTGAGAGCGTAGGAACACGTTGCTGGTGTGGGCTAGCGTTTCACGCACATTTGGCACGTTCCAACACAACCGATAGCGCTGCTGCAGACGCTGCCGTACTTTACGACGCAACAAGTCCACGAGTGCATTTGTTTCTTCTCCCTTGGAAACCTTTCCCCGAAGCGTTAATTCTCGACGAACCCATTCGAAACACTCCACTGCAGCCTCATGCATCGGCACCTGGCCACCCAAGTGTAGTATCATGTCAAGCCCACACCATGAGACTTGTACACGCCTTTTAATTGCGGACCACAAGCTGTCTGTTGACTCCTCCATCTGCTCAGGGAAATTCGAGCTTAATGCCAAGAAGTTGAGTGCCATCGAAGAGCTTGGCGGGGTGTGGAAACTCCCACGACGGCTTTCAGAGTTCGCGATGCCTTCAAAGCGGTAGACGTAACGTCGTTCTGGCATCAGCGGTGCAACATGAAATACGCACGGCTGATATCGCTTGAGGTCTTGAACAATTCGGAAATCTTCGTTTGCGAGGATGTCCGTGACAACGCAGACGACACGTGCGTCTGCGTTCATTTCCAATAGAATGGGCACCGAATAGTGCATTTTCACTGGATCCCCAGGGTCACCACTTGGAAGAGGCTCTTCTAGCACTTCTTTCGGAGATTCCTTGAGAGCCATTCGACCGATGACGGGGCCAACCACAGCTTTTGGCATGGAAACCCGCGGCGGGAAAAAGCGAAGGGTCTCGTCTAAGAAACCTCGACGGTAGTCTGTGACGAACCGATAGCTCACAAACGTCCGACAGCGCGTAGCGTTGCGGCTAGCAATGCCAGTGTCCCTAGCAGACTGCTTGTTTGTCGAAACACCGGGAGGGTTTATAGTAGCAGCGCTACTGGATGTGCTTGTGATGCTACGGTACGAAAACCTTTTCGAGAAATGACCCTTTGCTATCGGCGCAGTCTTCACAGCCACCGATACAGCCCCCTTCACTTTCTTCTGGTCGCGATGTAGAAGCTCTCGAGGTTCGCTGACGGAACCGACACAGGTTAGTGTGAGCTTCTCGTTGAGCTTTTCGTCTGTCACCTCGAACGTGATTGAACTGCCATCAGATCGGCAGCAAACCACCGAGATTTCACGACGCACGCTGTCGGCGAATTTCCAAGCAAACAGTTTCTCAAATAACTTCACTATCTCGGAGCGTAGAGCTGGAAAAGTCTTGGACCCTCCCCACGCCATGATATCGCCAGAGATAACCAACACGAGTTGCTGTACGGGGTTCTTTGGTCTTGTTGGTGCTGCTCGCGATGGCCCCGCGTCAGACGCTGTCTGAGAGCTCTCGAAAGCTTCTTCAAGCACCTTCCAGGATGCAGGGGAAAACAGGGTAATTGTTGGCGTACTTACAATCTCATCTTTTTCTTGGACGGAAGACGCTGTTGTACCCTTTTCTGCCTCCACAGCGCTACAGTACTCGTAAACTTCGTGGCTCACATTTGCAATAACCACGCGATTAATTCCAAACGTAGTGGTAAACGCCGCTTTGTTACCGCTGCTCTTGCTGCCGTATATCAGCTCACGCTCAGCGAGGTCAACCCAAAGCTGGTTTTGGTAGAGTTGCCAGAGTTCAAACGCTACTCCTCGCAGCACTCCCACCACTTTTGAAAGAGTTGGATCCGACACAGTACTTCCGTTGGTCACAGCGAGGACTCGACGCAAATTGCTTCGCGTGAAATACAGATCCGATTCTTGATTGAGCAGCATAAGGTTGCTGGAGTATCCGAGTACCCGCTTCATTGGTGGAACTCCCCACGCAACACGATACACTTCTTGCAGACGATGCCGTAGCTCAACTCGAAGACTCTGAAACTCCTGGCTTTCTTCGTTATGGCCGCTGCTTTTAAGTTGCCTTGCGAGACGAGACACGACACCCGCGAGCTCCTCATCCGTGAAAGCACGACTCATGTTCACTTGGCCACCGAGATGTAGCAGCAATTGAGGACTTGATAAAGGTTCTGATAGAAACTCATCCTCGATAATGTGCCACGGGTTAAAGTTTTCTCGTGTTTCATCTTCGTGGTCACCAAGTGAATCACCATTCTGGTGACTGGTACTACCAGCTAGCTGAGCCGTGAAAGAAGGCATACCCTTCGCTAGAATTCGCTGCCATTGGGAGTCTGTCTGGAGATGAGTCCGCTGTGAATCAGGTTTTGCGGTTGTCAAAAAGTCCACCATCGAGTTACGGTTAACTACAAGCCATTCCGACGAAAGCGGTACCCATGGCGGCGTGAGTATGTGACCCCATACGTTGTCTTTGCTCTCTATCAATCCCTGGACAAATACCCCACACCCACGTTAGTAAGTTAAGCTGTGAAAAATGAACTCGAGCTCTCACGAAAAAATACCTCGAATTTAATTGTGTAACGCGTTCCTGGCTGAAGACCGTCGAGCTTGAGAATCGTTGGTGTGAATGCCTCCACCTTCATCTGCGCTGAGAAGCTATATACCATCACACTTTCATTGTAAGATACATCGACGAAACAGTAGTGCAATCGCTATCACGCGTACCTTTGAGACCCTGCCGAAGCTGTGAGCGTGCATATAAAATTCGGAACCGGTTGATCCAGCTCAATAAGAATTCTTGCGGTGCGAGGTGTGATACGACCGAGTATAGGGCCTAGAATTAGGCTTGCTTCACCGTGGTGCTGTATGTAAAACTTCACGTCACTGGAAGCACCGCGCGGATGCGGCACTAACTCGAGGGCGCAGTATTGCTGAGACTTCGTGGCTCCAGTAGGCGTTTCATTCTGGATAGAGTAACAGGTAGACAACGTTTTATCGCCAAAGTGAGGGCTACTGCTACTGGTAGCTCCTTGTTCTGGCCATGTGGACATTGAAATTGGCCCCACCACGACATGCTGGAACGAGTTGTTTGCCATTTTGCTGGAGATCGTCGTTCTTGAAGCGTATGCTCCGCTGGAAGCAAAAACGACATGGAACTTGGGATCCTAAGACAGCAAATTTTCACGTAAATACGAATATTTTCAAGAAAACTGATTAAATATCACACAACCGTACCTTTTGAAGTTTTCCGAAGATCAAATGAAGCAGTCGTGATTGTTCTTGCGGGTACATGTTCCAAGACATTGCGCCCACACCTCCCAGGTAGCCGTTACAGTCAGTCTTGGTCGGTTCATCACAGTTCACATTTTGACGCCATATTTGCGCTATCTCGCGTCGTTCGTCACGTTGGGATAGTAGCGGGAGGTCGCAGATTATCACAAGAGTATTTGGTACACTGAGGCTGCTTGTAGCATTGGTTCTCTGGCCGGCTGGAGTGTCTTCGCTCTGTAGCCAATACTCTAATGCTTCCCATTGCGCAGTGGACAATAGCGTTTCCGGAAGTTGCACGAAAGGCGTCGATTCTGCGCTATCAAGTATGTTTTCCAATGTATCAATCATCAGCACTGCCACCTCGTTCTGCAGCCGATACAAATATCTCTCTGGCGGCCAAACACTGTGCGAGCTAAAGTCACCCACACACTCGTATTCTGCCAGCACACGTTGGACCACTTTCAAGAACGAGACCGGAACGTCTTGCTCTGTTAAGAGAGATCTTAACAAACCAATACTCGGAAGCCAATGCGCACCTCGCGAAAGGAGCTGCTGACTTGTAGGTGTGTTCCAATGTTGTCGTACACATTCCCTAACTGAATTCTCAAGCTGCGAAACAACCGCTGTTGGTCTGTCTCGAAAGCCCATACTATACCGGCGTTGAAGATCACGGGCTAGAGTACAAACACATCCGAGATGCACAACAGCGTCAGCTCGAAGTGTGCCAAACACTGGCAAGAAGTGGTTTGACACGTTTCCGATGTATGAAGGCGACGATGAAGCTCCAACACCTCCCAAATCATGTGCGGTGCCATCCAAGAAGCGGTCCTCCGCCACTATAACAAGTCTGAACGCAGGCAGCTGTTCGTGTGGCGTCTGCAAAACTGCACTCGCTTCGTGAACTAAGCCCTAGTGATGCCATCAACAAAATAACTAGTGTTAGCTAAACCAATAGCTGAGCTCAGGTAAAACTGTGCGCTTATATACCCGAAGAACCAAGTCATATACGCGCCCTGGAGTTAGGCCGCCTAGTGTGAATATGGATGGGCGATACGCCAAAACTTGCTGGGCGACGCAATGCTCTTCCAAAGTGAGCCGATCAACTGTCGTACAAGTCACTTCACCATCTGCGTCACACTCCATTAGGACACGAGCGCAGCGAGGTGCCACATATCCAACAACTGGACCTAGCTACACACGTGCAAACATTTAAAAACAGGGATTTAGCCGCCACCCACAAGTTCTTGATAAGGTAGCTGGTGAACTTACTATTCGGCGAATTTCTCGTAGCCCTTGTAGTGGCACCACTTGTACTTGAAATTGGACATACGACTCATCCACCTCTCCAGACGACCGTCTTCTGCTTGTCGATACTGCCAATTCCTTTTGTGAATCATCCAACAAGGTTATACGAGCATACTGCGGTCTACGGTCCTGCGATCCAAACCGAACGATAAACTGGTCAGTTGGGCTTGTGTCTGGCCGGCTACCTTTTTGCCCGTCGATGTCGGGAGATGCGGGCCTGCCGATCAGCGGTCCACACACTAACTGTGTGAGTGACAAAGTAGTGTTTTTGATGCTGATACGAGCTTGGCAGCTTCCAGAATCATGAAAGGACAGAAAGAAGATCTGACGCTTCAAGTCGGTGAGGTTCCATTCCACCAATTCTTGAATGAATCGCCACTGCCGGGAGCTGTCAAGTTGGGCCGAGTTGGATGATACGTTTGTGATAGCTGGCGGGAAAAGAGGAGTCGAAGTAGCTAGGAGTATCGCGAACGATGACGGAAACGCTTTCAGGATAGCAGAAATTGGAGTTGTAAGTGCCATTTCACTCTCCTATAAATTGGGGTACAAACGAAACAGCAGTTAGCAAATAGAGCCAATTCATGGCACTCGCTTTCGGTCAAACACAAACCTCACTTTGAAGATCGATCTGGGTCAAAATTGGAGCGAATATCACTGCAGGCTCAAGTTCGATGCAATTCAACAAGTTGAGAGAGGTCCCCCAAAGGCATCCAATATACGATTGCCACACAAGGAAGGCCAGTCGTGCTAATTCTTCTTCAGCAACTGTAAGAGCAGGTCGGTTGGTTGATCTCCACCCGGGAAACCCGCCAAAGAGAACAGCCTCACTGTCCTCAAAGAACCAATTACTGTGACTTCGAAGTAAAGCCCACATACTTGGCTCACTAAGATTGCTCCGATAACAAGACCTTATCATGTCAATAACCCGATCTTCAACTTCCTCGTGTGGACGCACTGACTGATGGACGATGAAAACAAAAGATAGCTTCGTCAGTAGCAGCAACGCCGGATGTAGTCCTCAATTTCTTACGTGTTTGAGAGCATCCTCCAAAATTTGAATCATCGCAGAAACTCTCTGCGGTGAGAGAACGATGGCACCAAGGTGAACTGTCAAAAGAGGTGTCCGAGTTTCGGACCCATCAAGAGCAGCCTTCTCGTATATCTGTGCCTCCGACTTGGACACAAAAAGATCCGACGAACATTGCCGACGATGATTCAAAAGTCGAACTTGCCAACCGGTTGTGGAAGATATAGGGGACTTCGGATACTGTGTGGTCACCACAGCAACACACTTTTCGCGGTCATTTTTGCGTATGCCCAAGAATCGCAGCACGTACGTAGTGCACGGCGATAGTCCAGATATCGTAAACAGAACCGGTTTAAATGCCCCCAGTTCCCGCTCTTGCGTAGGCACCGAATCATCCGACTCCACCGCATCACTCTTATGCGGCAATACGAACGCAAAGAACTTGACCGTCGCTCGCGCATCCACTTCCATCAGGACGTTCACTCTCGTCGCCTCAACCTGTACAATCAACCAGGGCATTCAACAACACTCCAAAACTTTATCCCAGCATTCCAACAACATATAATCACCTTGCCCACGACCGGCCCCACCACGACCCCAACCTTCTCCGCCTGCTCCTCCAGCAATCCAAAGTGCACGTCGTTGTAGTGCAGGAACGTCTCCGTGCTGAGTCTCTCGCTGCGTTCTTGCAGCGCCTCCTTCATCTTCCTCACCGCGTCACACGCTGCAAACAAGCAACTGATATTTTCCAGCAGCTTCCTCGGCCGCGGGTGGAAGACACACCACTTGAGAAACTGGGCGAACGTCATCTTGTCGCCGTCCTCGAGCTCCACGAAGTCAAAGGCTTCGTACGCAACGGCCAGGGCATCCATCTCGGACAGCGCCTCCTCCTCCTGCAGCAACCGCAGGCGGAACAGTCCGTCGCAGCACGTGGACACCACGAGCGCCAGTTCCGCCTCCACGATGTCGTCCTCCGTGTCCAGATCCACCAGCGCGAACACGAAGCGCGCCTTGTCGGCTAGCGCGCCTTGTGCCAGCACGGCCGCCGTGCACAGCAGCGTCACCAGGTCTACACGCGGCTTCGACGCGGCACTGCGGCTGCTTGGATGGCAGCGGAACGTGTCGAAGAGGAAGCTGACGTGCCGGTCCAGCTCCGGGAACTCGAGCACGCACTGCAGCTCGCGCCGCGTGAGCGCCATACCGCCCTCCACGCCGTCCACGTTCACCCACGTGCGGTATACGCGCAGTATGCGCTCCAGCCGTGGCAGCGCCAGTAGCGCGTTCAGCGCGCGTGCGCGCTCCAGCGCCTCCATTTGCGGGCAGTCGAATGGTCAAAAGATTTGAGTTGAAGCGAGTGGGAATGACTTTTGTGGCGTGAAGACTTTTGCAACGGCGGAACATGTGCTCAAGGATTCAATGCCCCCGCCGTCTCTTGTCGCGATGTGGAGGTGTTGCCCATGTGAACGTCTGGAAACGGCAGTGCCTTCATGTGTTGCCTTGCTCAGTGTGTTATTAATGCGGCTACGAGCCACATCGTGGTGGCGATGCTGAACCACCGAGCGAATCCTCGCGCTGGCGATTACGCTCGGCCACTTTTTTCTCAGGTGTCCATGCTTCAGACGGTGCTTCTGGAAGCGAGCTCATGAGCGGGGGCCACGATGAGCTGGGGCCCCAGGTCGCCATGATGGCAATGCAACTTCATGCATTCCCGACACTACCAGAGCAAGAGGCACCCAGTCCAGCTGATGCCAAGCACGGCCTTGAATTCTGCCACGTTGGCGCCAGCGCCGTGCTGAATCCTCTGCGGCGCCCAGCTGTATTGAACAACAACAGCTCGCCGCCTGTCGAGCCGAGCACAGCTCTCCGAACAGCAGAGGCCTCGAGGCTGTCTCTCTAGCTAGCGGCTTACGGCATCTTTACCCAAAGGGCCAAAGAAAGAAATCACCAAACAGTGGGCCGCCACTTCAAATCAACTTCTGGCAAAAACTACCGAAGGCTCATGCGCTCCGCGTCGTCTTCTGGCGGCTCGCTGCGCCGCTTCTTCAGCCGCCGCCGGCGTCGAGGCGCTCGCCGCCCTCCTGCTGCGTCCGGGGCCGC
>JAABLK010000924.1:0-13873 GCA_012295415.1 Phytophthora chlamydospora | reverse complement strand
AGCGGAGACTCGAGGTACGCAACATGCGCCAACTCGTAGTCCGGACGCCGGGAGAGTGCGTCCGCGAGGACATTCTGTTTGCCCGGCTTGTATTCCACGGTGAAGTTGTACTCCTCGAAAAGGAGAACTACCGCGCCATGCGCAGAGCCAGGTGGTACCCAGCTTCTCCACCACCTGTCGTACACTAGCCCTGTCTTGGGTCGGGTACGCTGCGGCTATTGAATGGAGAGGTCCGTAGGAGAGCTTTTCAGAACGCCCAACTAAAGAATAGAGGTTTCTTGTTGTTGTTGAGTGTTGTTGTTAGACAAGGTAAATGTAAGACCGACAGGGAAACTAGATCGTCGGCATGGCTGACGACTTCTCATAGGGATGACACCTCGTCGTCTCCTCCACTTGGGGGCAGGTGACACGACCCCCCGTCCCGGGTCGTGACAACCCTCCTTCTGGGATGCGGCACAGCACTACCTCGGGCACTCGACACCCGTTCTCGAGCCATGCGTAGCTTCCGATGACAGCCTCAGCGTTCGGGTTCTGGGCAACTAGCGCCACCATTGGAGGTCGCACTGCATCGCCGCGTACCACTGCGGTAATCTACACACGGCACGGGCGCCCTGCATTGAGCGAGCCGAGCAGCCGGCCTCCTGGCACGCAACCTCGAGACAGGTCTCGGGACATTCTCCCCGACCTTGTGTTCGTCGTCCCCCGGATGCTGGGCGGGCTCCAGCCGCAGCGTTCTGGACCGTTCCTCGATGATGGTGCGGAGTTCTGCAGAGATAGCCGTAGGAGCCCGCTACCGAGGCGGCCTGAGGAACGCTTGGCGCGGGAACGGCGTCCACAAAGACCTCTCTCGGAACCTCATCGCGAGGTAGGTGTTCTACATCACCGTCTTCCACTAGTTCGCGTTCCGCGATCCGCACCCGCATCTCGTGCAGACCTGACACCACGATGGCAGCCGGAGTCATCTCGCCGAGCTCAGCCCTCCCGCCACACATGGGCAACGAACCCGACCGTTGCCGTGACCACAGTTCCAGGAATGTCGTAGCGCGTCCACTGAAAGTAGAGGTTGACGGTGTTGAGCACCAACAAGGTGGCTGCAATGCCGACTTCACCGAGCAGTAGGAATCCCAGCACGTCGTAGGCCGCCAGGGGTAGGAAGGGCACAGGACCACCGAGAACTTGGCCACGAGGATCACCACTCGCGCGAAATCACCAACACGTTGGCAACAGGAGCCCGCAGCGTTCTTCGAAACGCGGGCGTACTTGGCAGGAATATTTCAAAAAGAGGCCGAATTCGGCAAATCTGACAGCAAAATCGGTATCTATGCCGAAAGTTTCCCCTTATATCTAACTATTGTATATGGAATGTTATCATCTTTAAAGGGTAAAATGCTTGTCAAGTTTGGCATCAACTATTTTGGCAGAGCTGCTATTCTCTGAAATTTTATCCAGATCTAAGGAGTGGACCCCAGCGGACGTCTGATTTTGCAGCATCAAATAACCTGGTAATTTATATATGCAAGAATCATGCAGTTACGCAGGTATATGCACAGAATCTTCACGAACAGTGACACACGAATTAATGCCTGGCTCAGCTAATAAATCACCTGTGTGTTGCCTGTGTCGTCCACCTCAGCTAAGTGCGAAGTGCAAATGTTGCGTGACGGTGCCCCCCCCCCCGGATGCATGGCAATTTCTTGTGGTCGCCTTGACAAATCGACGCCGCCCGCGCTGACGGCCACTCCTGCTTTCTGATCCTGCTCCCACCACCGCCGCCGCGGCGCTGGGCTCCATGCGCGCCACAGGCTTCATCACCTCGAAGATATTGATGGTTTCGGCGTATTCGCAGCTCTTTGGGTGTGGACAGCGAAGACGTGCAACAGCTTCCCTTCGCTGAGCGCAAGAAGGGCGAGGATGAGTACTAGCTCAACATGATGAAGATCCTGCGTGAGGTGGGCATGGACAACAAAAAGGTGGGCTGGTGCCAGTCCGTGGCAATGGCACGGCCTCGTTCATCGAACACCAGTTCCAATACCCAGAAGTCGCTCGGTCCGAGCCTCGTGTGTAACTTGGCCGAACCGACCAAGGGCTCGCTGAACCTGCGCACCGTGCACCTAGCCAATCCCTTCAAGGACACGTACAAGAGCGGCATCTTCTCCAAGGAGCTTCACTAAGACTGACATCCGCTCGGCTACTGTCGTAGAGGAGATTCACATTGAGATCCGCAACTCGGACCTCGTCATGTGCTGATTGCAGCAGTCTAGTGAAATCACCACGGCAGCAGCTTCGAGCGCCTAGTCCTGGCCACCGACGCACAAGAACATGACGCTCTGGGTGGCCGAGCTCGCGCAAGAGCACTACAGATTCCAGGGCTACGAGATCGCATTATCAAGCAGCGCTCCGCCTATCAGAATTGTCAGAGCAGGCAGCGGGATGAGAACATGCCAAAGGCTATCGCGAGGGCAAGGCGAATCCGAGCCCCTTCAAAAGTCCGCCACTACCAACTGCACGAGTGGTACGACAGCTTAGCGCCAGCTCAGTCGTTCTGCCCCCTGGCCTGAACATCTTAATACACTTCCTTTGGTTTTTCTCTAATCCTATTCCTATCTCAGCGTTTCGCGGAGCCCTAGTATCCGGGGCCTGCGTGTGCCACCAGTGATCACCAGCTCTAGCAATTGTGTGTTACATGGCGTGATGGCGGCGCGATCGCCGCCATGTAACTCCACGACAAGTCTAACACGAATTTCAGAGCTTCTTCGCGCAACCCACGACTTTGTTTAGATATGTGTCTCCTGCTACTGTTACCGGTTGCATACATGTGCTAACGACGTCGATTTCGACGTTCCTGATAGGGCCAGTATTCAAGCGTCATCTTTTTCACTGCGTCAAAAGTATCTCCACTAACCAGTTTTGGACCACCACATACAAACTTCCATACAAAATAAAAAGGTCAAACACGAAAGCATTAGAAGTGAGTTTTACCACCCTTCTTCTCAATGACCTCAATACCCCGTTTGGCATTGACTCTATGAGCTTCGAACGTGTCTCTTGCAGAATGTTCTCCCACGCCGTTAGAAAAGCTTCCTTCAGCTCCACGACAGACCGATATTGTCTCCTGTTAGGGTAGACAGCGCGAGACAGGATGGCCCACAGATTCTCAATCAGGTTCAAATCCGGCGAACGGACAGGTCATTCCTTCATCTTTACGCCCGCCTCCGCAAAAAAACTCCTTGGTTCGTTGCGATGTACGAATAGACGCATTGTCCTGCTGGAAGGTGTAGTCGGTGCCGTAGTGCAGATGGGCGTAGGGAAGCAGATACTCGGACAACGTATACACACAGTCGTCCGAGTTCTGCCTCCAAACCAATAGTGCCATCTTCGTCTCGCTCGTCGCACTGAACCCGCCTCCTACCTGACCGACCCGCCACCATTTTGGCGACGGATAGTGCGGCAAGTAGGCCGCCGAATGTCCCGCCATACTGCTGGTACCCGTCTGGGCCATCCAGATTCCATTTCTTTTCATCGGAAACGATCGTGTAGGCCCAGATGCCGGGGGTCTGCCTGCAGGTACTGGGCCGCCCAGGTGCGACGGGCAAGCTTGTGGGCAGGCGTCAGGTCCAGCGTGTTATCCATTGTGCTGTACTGAAGCCAGTCCACACGCGACACTACCCGTTTAATGGTCTCACGGATACCTTGAGAGAGCTCCTCCTTTAGCTGAGAGACGCTGTGATTCCCAGCGGCAGCCGCACGCACAATCCTACGCAGCTCTCGGTCTGAAATGAGGGGAGATATCGTTCACGACCCGCCGGATGGTGTCCCTGGAGCGCCCTACTCTTGCGGCGATGTTGCTTGCTGAAAACGCTGCTTCGTGGAGGCCTTTGATATGGCCGCGTTTTTTTGTGTGCCATGAGCACAGCAAATTCTTGACTGGCTGTGAGGTGTTTATCAAAATATACGAACACTGCATCTTGTATTCAAGTTTGTATGTGGTGGTCCAAAACTGGCTAGAGGGGAAAATATGACGTTTGTATACTGGCCCTATCAGGAACGTCAAAATCGACGTCACTAACACAGATAGGCAATCGGTAGCAGTAGCAGGAGACACATATTTAAATAGCAGCGTCTAAATCGAAAAATTGGCCGAGATATGGACCCTGGTGTATAGCCAGTGCTCGGAAAATATAATATAATAAAAAAACAAAATTTGTATTTCACTACCACAATTATTATTATTGTACTACGCTACTGGGCTGTAGTAATGCTATTCGCTGACAATACATGTGCTCAGTAAAGAACTTAGTGAAGCCAAGTATTTTACGTAGAGTCTCCCTCCTCCAGTGATTTCATCCAAATGACAGTGACAGCTTGGGCGGGCTACTAGCTCATTCTATCATTTGCTAGCAACTCCTCCTCCCCAAACGATGACCAAGAACGCCGACATCTGCCGCGTGCTCTTCGCCGCTCTCCCCGACCACTACTTCAAGTTCAAGTACTGCGGTACGGTGCGACACCATCTTACCCCCAGTGGCTACGGCAACCTCATGCTCCACCTGAAAGACAAGCACGCCGAGTACGATCCCGACTACCTCGCGCACGCCAGCTCGAACACCCGAACCCTGCACTCCTTCGGCTTTGTCAACATGAAGATCGCCAACATCTACCACTGGATGGAGTGGTCGATCGTAACATGCTTCTGTCTGAGGTCGACCATCCTCTCACCCGCTCCATGTTGCGTCTCAAGCCCATCTGCTCGAAGACTTTGAAATGGTACATGGCCAATACAACCAAGGACGTCGAGCGAGCGATTGCTGCCATCATCCCGTCGATCTTTGGCGTCATGTTCGACGGCTGGTTGTGCTTTGCTGAGCACTTCGTTGCCACGTACATTGTGTTTTGGCGCGATGACTAGCTGCACTGCGTGCAATTAGCGATGGCCCCACTTGACGAGGCGGACCAAACGGCCGCGTCTCACGTTGCGTTCATTCGAAACATTTTGGCCATTGATGATCAATCGCCAGCGTACTTTAGCGTTTTGATTGCTGACAACTGCGCCACCAATCAGCTGGCGGCGACGATGTTCGGCATCCCATTGGTTGGCTGCGCTTTCCACCGTTTCAACCTTGCGACCAAACGGTATTTGGTGGAGAACGAGGACCTTATTGGAGCTGTGGCCGCGTTGGTGGCGGCGCTACGCACCCCCAAGAACCGCGCGGAGCTCCGACGCCACACGCCACTGGCACCGCTGCGGGCAAATGCGACCCGGTGGGGCACGACGTTCATGATGCTAGAGCGCTACGTGTGCATTCGTGTTGCGACCAAGCACGTGGATTCAGTAAATGACCTCATGCCATAGCCAGCCGTTCATCGTCGTGTTGTCGCTCTCGTAGAGAACCTGAAGACGTTTAACAGCGTGTGCAAGAAGCTCCAGGAGGACACGATCGCTATGAGCACCGTCCGTGTCCTGTTCGACAAGATGACCGAGATCTTCCCCGTGACTAAATAGTAGTCGCCCCCTGACGCCTACTCGCTCCCTGACGCCTACTCGCTCCCTGACGCCCATATTGGGCATTCCCCGGCGTTTGAGAGCGCGGTTGTGACGGTTTGTGTTCTTATGTTGCATTTATACGTTATATTGATCATAGTTAATTTTCTAACTGCTGCTTCAATTAGGTGGCAGGAGCTCGCGGAGAAGAGCTGGCACCTGAGAACCGGGAACCGTTGGAGCCCTTTGAGTTGGAGGCGGCTGCGGAGCCCACCCCAGCAACGCGTGACTCCGGTGTGAGCACGCGATCGCTCAATGCCGCAGAGGTCTTTGCGACGGCGCTATTGCGCTCGGCCGCAGCCACGCCGCAGCTGTCGCCACGCTACAGCCCCATCATGGCAGCTATACCTCTCCGAGAGAATTTTCTCGCAGTGCAAGCTCGTCATGACGCCGCAGCGATCGTCGCTCCTCCCGGTCAACTTCGAGATGATCGCGTTCTTGAGCGCTAATCGTAAGTTCTGGAATGCTAACACCCTTATGAGTGTCGACGCAGCTGTTGCCGACGAGGACTAGACAATACAATAGCTATTGAACCATTATTTATTGTTGATTTGAAAAATGTATGTATTTCCTATTGCTGTGCAAGTTTGGTAGAGCATTACTCTATTGTAGTATACGAGCACTGTCTATAGCTAGCTGGAGCAAACCACGAGCAAATGTATTGCCAAAATTGCCAATACAATTCCAAGTCATTAGTGGAATCGCCCAAGAAGCATCGCCAAACTGAAAACAGCTGGCCTGGGTCGTACTTCAGGGAGCTTGCACCAAAGCCACGATCCCTAGACCTGCATGGATTCTGTCAGCCCTGCAATCAGTGACATCATTTCTGTTGACGATACACGGCTTTCTTGAGCTCTTCGCGTTCACGGTGTTCGAGCTTCATTTCTCGACGGTCTGCATCTAGTTGGACTTTCACTGCAATCTCAATTATTAGGTGGTAGAGTTCCATAAGCGCTGGCCGTAAACCAGTACTGATGTGATCATGTGGTATTGCAGAACACAGGAAAACGTCAGATGCAGTTTCCTTAACAACAAATCGCCGAGTCGAAGTCGGCGCTTGTTCGCCTGCGCTGAGTTGCTCCAGCGGTCCGGATCTTCCGGGACAGTACGTGTCTCGCCTCCGCTGACGCCAGGCAACCAAGCCAGTCACACCAGAGGTCAGCTGAGCTCGCTGCCTCTTGTTAAGATACCGTGCTCTCCGCTAAAGGACGGACAACGACGCGGTAGCACTTTTACGAGTCACCGAGAGCACAGGCTTCTCGTCTAGAAGTGTCACGGCGCCCAGACTATCCGACGTACCGACTCGCTGAGTAGTGGGGTTTTCTCAACGCACAAAGCCCCCGCCCCCTCACAAAGGTCTTAGCGTAACCAACCGAAACTACCGACCAGCTGAGTCCATCCCGCCGAGTAGCCGATCACTCAGCAGACTTTGAACTCAGCAGGTAGTCCCGTGGATCTCGCTGAGGTGCGCTATGTGGTCCACTCAAATATGGAGTTACTACACCACATTCATTTGACGTGGGTTTTGCCCGTGCCAGACAACAGTCCTACCGTGGTGAAGACCTTTGAGTGTTATGGCCGTCGGTGATTAGCGGATCACATATTCCGCAATAGAGTTAAATAGTGACAGAGACTTCGGCCAGTCATAATAGAACCCGACCGGGTAAGTTTAGTGCAACCAAATCCGTACCTTGAGAGGTGGAGAGCACCCGCGTGCTGCGGGTCGTCACCATGGGAAGAATGCGTTAACACTTGTATGTGCGGGACTCAAGTCCGGCAGGGCGAAAAAGGCTGGCGTCTGCTGCTCTAGTGCGCGCTGTGCAACTTGTAGAGTGAGCTGCAGCAGCAGATGCCAACCAAAAAACCTTGTGTGTGTTTGTATTAGCGACGTGGCGACTGCTGTCGTCCACTAGTTCGATCTGGATCTGCACCCGCGCGGCAGGTGCAAGCCAAGGCGCTGCTCTGGCTTTTAGCAGCAACTTCATACCTGGCGATGACTCGGTCGACTTGTTGATCGCCACTTCGTGAGTTCAGGACCGCTCCCAGAAGATCGGTTCACACTTGCTAATTTCTTATTCATGGACAACACCAGCGTTTCCAGGTAGCCCACCGACATCGCCTCCCACTTCTTCTTGATCTCGTGAATTAGATTGTATTTGTTGAGGAACTGACGCCCTCCTTCGTAAACTTTGTGAGCCAAGTATCCCCAGATATTCTCGATGGGGTTGAGGTCTGGTGGCAGTGCAGACCTTGACATCACCTTCCCAGCATGCTCGTCTAGGAACGCCTTGGTCGCCTTTGAGCAGTGTATGCTGGCGTTATCCTGCTGGAGGGTATAGTCCGTACCGAAGTGCCGATGAGCAGCACTCTGAATGCGTGTAGATGAACGCATGCGAGTCCTGCGTCCCATCCAGAAAGCAGGAGCGGTGATGCCGTCCGCCCAGAAGCCACACCATACCATCACCGAGCCGCCACCTTTCTGGCGGCTAAAGCGGAACTTCGGCTTGTCATCCAAGCACCTCCAGTGGCACATGAGTCCGTCTGGGCCATCGTGGTTCCACTTTTTTTCGTCCGAGAAAACAGTCGAACTCAAGTTGGCTTCTGTTAAGATGCAGTATGGCCCTGCACCAATCAGAAGAGGCAGATGCCAGCACCCAATAAGAAGCGTTCAGCTGTCGAGGAAGAGCCAACAATAAGGACGCTTTAGCGTAGCCAATCAATTCTAGTAACCGCCGTCCGGAAGAGGAACCTCTTGCGGGCGGCACCACCCGCACGATGATGGTCTTTGAGGCAAAGGGAGTTCACGTCTCCTTTTGCCAACAACTGAGCGCATCAGTCAATTAGAGGGCATTATAGAGAATAAATACACAAGCCTTCGGCCAAAAAATAATCTGAGTTTGAACATTTCAAGTACTGGGTGCTGGACAAAGGCCAAGGAGAACCAAGGGGCATTTGCTGAGCTGAAGTTCAACGGAAAGTCGGACGACTTCCAGCGTTGGAGAGACGCGGTGCTGACGAATCTGACAAACCTATCGAATTGCCGCTGCGTCACTGAGATTTAAGCTGGACGGACCCCGCCCCGTCTCGGTTACGAATATATGCTGACTCGGCCTCTCCGGGTCGCAGAGCCAGGCGATGATGCTCAAGATGGAAGCGTAAGCAAAATGCGCTAGAGCAGGCCTTCCTGGTTGAGCAGGAATCCTACCTGAGGGACTTGTTCAATAAGACGCTCCCGCATGCCTATTTGATGCAGATGAGCACGCCGCTCGCGTCACAGCCAGTGCCCGCGTTTTGACAGCAGCTTCAGGTATATTCCGGCCAGAGGAGTGCCATGGGAACGGCCAACGATCCAAGCGTTTGAGGCTGCACTAGGCTACATTCCGGTGAAGTGCCGTTCCGTCATAAATAAACGAGGCGATACGGATTCCACAAGGTACCCACGCCGCAACTCAAAGGAGTCTTCTTTGGTCTGCTAACGTTTCGCGACTAAAGCGAATTACCTGACGCTCTCCTGTTAACTCTCTAGTCAGACACTCCGTGTTCGCGCTCCGAGTTCTCAGACGTTGTCTTCGCTATACACCCCATGAGCGATCAAGGATTCATCGACCTCGCGTCTGCAGATGCGCGTGCCCGGATTCGATTGTCGAGGATTTTACCGGGACCAAGTGTTGAAGAAGAAGAGCCGGGTGCCTGTCAAGAACAAGGACTGCTCATGATGCGAAGGCTGGTGGTCATGGAGAAGGTGGTACGCGCTCATCACGCCGCAATCAAGGTTTGCCGTCTAAGAATCAAAAGGACCTAGCTGAGAAGCTCGGATGTCGAAGAAGGCAGCTAGAGAGGGCAAGGCCTCACAAAAGAGTGACGTCGCAGCTGAAGGCCCGTTGAAGACCAGCTTGTTGCTGATCCTAAATCCCAGGATATCCTTGCGGTTTCCAAGGAGGAGGGCAAGGCGGTGCCGAAGTCTGACGCTGCGAACGCTGCTGTCCAAGATTCCATTGCACACATTAGCGGTGATGAGGTGCCTGTGGGAGGTACCGATGTGGTTGAGACCCCAAGAGTGATTGACTTAGTCTCAGAGTCGTCCTCTTCAGACGTGTCTGTCGTGGAGGTCGAGCCTGAGCCTGCGCCAGTCAAGAGAGATCTTAAGGCTCGGAGTTCCGCGACGAACCTTGACGCAACTCCTGGAGAACCAGAGCTCAGGTGCCAAACCCTGACTCTATGGCCGTGTCGATGCCTTCCGGCAATGCGCGACGAACCAGGAGCAAAGCTCTAGAGCTGCTGTATCACATGCTCGAGCACAGGATGCTGAAGATGCGGTCGTGCACTCAGGTGCTGGCAGGATGCGGACCCTGATCGTGTCGCCCAGCCGAATGTGGAGTATGCCTGGCCGGCACGAAGACCACGAACTTTGCGTCTGCGTCTACTACGGGAAGCTACCTGGAATGGCGCATGTCGCTGCCGAGTCAAGATTGGGCCTAGATCTCAGGACTTTGTCTGAGATGATGGGGTTTCGGCCTTGCCCGAGACCTCACAGCCGTCAAGATTCCGGTGGGCATACGGACGGCGCGTAAGTGTGTCGCAATTCTGCAGACCCTGCTGTACGATGCTGGCTTCGAGTTTGCGAACCTTTATCCAAGGTGATCTGAGGTTCACGCATCTAAAGTTACTGACGACCTCATACGATCCGTGACAAATGCGCTCCAGCATTTTTCCGCCATGGAGTTGATCGGATGGCGACTGGTGACTATGGACGTGCGTTGTGACCTGGTTCCTGTGAAGACGGATCCTGAATCCAGAACACAAAATGATTCAAGTCAAAAACGCAGAGTTGAGGACGAAGGCATGTATTTGGAAGACGACTTGGATCTACTGGGGCGACAATTCCTGGACAAGCTGCGGCTGGCAGGGTTGAAGCCAGCCCGAAGCCCTCGAGGGCTAAGCAAAAGTGGTCGCCAACGCAAGCGTACGCGCCCGCAGCCGCAGTCACCGTCGACGTCGCCCCTGTCTTCGTTGCCGGTGTACGTGCCTGAAGATTCGCGCCAGGAATCGGTTGCTCAGACTTCTGAGATGAAGAGTGCCGATCCCCAGACGCCCGAGGTGGCAAGCGCACACCTAGTACAAGCGGCACCCAAATACCCAAAGGCAAAATCACCAGAACTCGAGAGGTTAGAAGTTGGAGGTCAGAGTATCGAATCTCTAAGAATCGGGTGTCTGAATAACTCAAATCCAGACCCAATCTCTAGCCAGACAACCAACAATATACAGAGTTATAAGCAAACATATACAGCCCTTCCTTATTCTTTTCGACCGTGGAAAGGTGCTAGGTCGACGCGGGTTAACGATTCAGACGCCTAGTCCGTCACAACCCCCGTACAAACGCGCAACTCTAAAGTCAGAGGGAACACAGCAGAAACAGTCTCTTCACACGGCAGTTAGCAATCAAACTCAGGGGCAACAGATTGTTAGTCTCCCCGAGGGTTAGTCAATATGAAATGGACAAAAATAACAGCAGAAACATCGATGCACCCCCCCCCCCCTCCTCCCCCCGCGGCGCGTGGGTCATCTGTCATCGCAGCGGCAAAATGCTGAAGCTGTATGTCGTGCTGTGATGGGACGTCTTTTTTTGTAAAAGCGATTCGTGACCACAGGATGAAACACGTCATCTTGTGGAGGTGGACCTCTTTTTACTGTTGCCTGGAAGTAGCACATTCGAGACGCGCGCAACTCTATTACTGTGCTACGATATTGCTAATAACTGGCTGCTTCTGTTTGGTTTGTCTTCCACAGGTTCTCATGCTTCAGGTGGCCGGTGGCCCGCTATTTCCTGCCCACCCGCTGATGGATGAGATCGGCATTAAGGACCAGCTGGGGCTGCAATGATATTTACTGCAGCTTTCGGTGCGTTTCCGTAAGTACTACAATACCATCTTCTCGGCCTGATCGACATGGCAATTGTCAACATCGTCTACCGGAATGTCCAAAGACACAAAGAAAGCCTCCAGCAGACCACGCAGAGGTTTTGCAGTATCAACTGCTGCATTCTACGGCATATGACCTCGTTGAAGACGTATGCACAACATGTTCGTTCTGGAACATGTGGTGTATTATTGTGAAATGCTCACACTGTGCTTTCCGGGACAGTCTTTCCACCGGGATCCCAAACAGATCAGGCCGTGGGAACCTTTCCTGTCCTGCTCGTGTTGGCCTCGGAAGCGCTATACTTGCTGGTCTTGTTGACGCTGAGATTCGAATCAGGCGGAATCGCGTAATTGAACCGTCAGTATCTCTCAACGATATTACCCCCCCCCCCCCGGTCTTCACGGTGAAAAACGACCAAAGTTCAACCCTGGTCCACCGCTAATATTCTGTATAATACACCATGTTAAGAGCGGGTAAAACAGGGCTTTTGTATTGTCTTCTGTAGGTGCGAGTTTTTTTTTTTTAACGACGGCGTGATGACTTGAAATGCCATGATTGCTTTCCCATCATGCGCAAGGATTTGCACCGGACATACTCAAGAGCAGCGGCGACAACACCACCTTGTTGACTATAGAACTTCTACTTTAATCGTTCTACTATAATCCGTTTGTATATGCACCCACAGTCTAAATACATTTTTCAATGAACTAATGGGTGGTATTTCAGCGAGCCAAGAAGAAATCGGATTGTCGGTGAGTGTGTGCTGCTCAAACAGAGATTGTGAACCACAGCGTCACTTTAGGTCTCGCAAAATTGCCACACGCTGGGAATGTCTGCTCGATTTGAGCAGTCTTCCCAGAACTTATGCCAATGTGCGAACTTTCTTGACTGAAACGTAAAAAAACTGTAACACGCAGACGTAGCTCGTCCGACAGGCAAATTTCAGCTGGTTAATACAGTCGCGGGCTATATGGTCACCAAGACTCCTGAATAAATACTTAAGAAACGATGGACAACGCACAGTTCGTGGTTGTAGCGTGAATATTTGTCGGCAACCCAGCAAATGCGACAGAAGAAGTATCATCGCTGAAAAGAACTGCCTTAATGCTTTGTAAATCACCATTTCGTATCTTTGGATAGATGCGACTGCCATGGCAGATAGCCCAATCAAACAATTCCTCAATTAAAATATTTTTTAAATACATTTGCTTTGTTAAGGATTTTTTGATTGGGCATAAGAATCATTACCGATGTCATCCTTCCGACGACTGCACAAGTCACAAAGTTCGTTGCTGTCGTTTACCGGACAAGGGTTACCAAGAGTCCAATACGGTTTGTAGTTGTCTACGACGATACTTGTCTGTTGACTGCAGCACAAAGTATTGTATGTTTGAGCTGAACAAGCAGCAGTTTACCGTCATGCAAACAACACTCCTTCCATCTCGCCCTGCACGGCGAGTTCCTTAAGCAAAAGCATCATACTACGTGAAAGGCCATAGGGAAAACCAACCGAGCATGCGGGTAATCGACGTCTCGCCCGAATCCACTTATAGCAACAATATTTGTCGCTCGGTTTCAGAGACGCTTGTCGGCTTGAGCCATGCTCTTCTCGTTTGTGAAACCTCTGGGGTAGTAGGCAATTTGTTATCCCGTAACTTCTGCAAAACTTGCTGCTAGATTGTCGACTTCGGTGTTGTCGTCTCGAAGACGATGCCTTTATCTGGAAAGTGCACGTTCCCTCGTACAAACGATATGTACCACATTTGCATGCCCTTAATTGTGCACACTGCTTCTACTACATAACCAATCTCAGGACGCGCAGTTAAGCGCCGCAGTGTTGCAAATGGGAACTCAAAGAAGGATACTAAATCCTTCTTTTAAATACACGGATGTGCAGTAGTCATATGGTCTTTCTGAGCACGTAATCGTGCCAAGAGCGCAACTGAATCTATACACTGACGTTAGTGTGATCAAAATTTGGACTTCGTAGCCCTTTATCGTGAATTGTGAGCTTGTATACGCCGAACCCAGGTTATGCCAAAAGCTTCACAATAACAACGACCAACATATAATAATGCGGTGTGGGTCCTCATGGAGGGTCTGATGCAGCATAGTGAATTTCACTTGCCACCACCACCACCACTGATCCCAGAAACAATGCAAATAATGGGCTGGCGACGATCACAACTCGGCAAGAATCTGCATATGCTGCTAGCTGATAGAAGAGTGACTTACCAGGATGGGTTGGGAGATCGACTAATCCTAAAACATCAATTGGAATTTTCCTCCGTCCGTCCGTCCGTCCGTCCGTCCGTCACGAAATAAGCGTTATGTCTGTCAGATCGGCCTCTCATTGGCCAAAAAGCTGCCGAGCGAAGCGAAGGCGGCCCCGATTCGCTAAAACAACTTTCCGCC
>JAABLK010000923.1:0-13891 GCA_012295415.1 Phytophthora chlamydospora | reverse complement strand
CTTCTTGGCCTTCTTGGCGGAGTTGTCGCCCTCGGCGGTCAGAGCCACGTCGATGAGGGGCACGTCGCCCACGACGGCCTGGAACTCGGGCTGGTTCACCAGCGTCGAGAACCAGCGGTTCACGGCCGAGTACGGCTTGCGGAACTCCTTGTCCAGCACGAACTTGAACGGGTACACCAGGGCCGAGGCCACGACAATGTCGGCCAGCGTCACCTGCTCGCCCACCAGGTAGGTGCGCAGGTGCAGGTGGTTCTCGAGGACCTGCAGAGCCTTCTTCACGTCGGCCTTGGCCTTGGTGAGCGCGGCGGCGTTGAACTTGCCGACGCCGAGGATGGGGTGTACCCACACCTCGAGGGGAACCTCAAGCTCGTAGGCGGAGAAGTCGATCCAGGCGTCCACCTGGCCCGACTCGAAGAACGTCTTGCCGTACAGGCCGGTGTCGTTGCGAAGGCGAGCCACGTAGCGGGCGATGGCGCCGCTCTCGAAGATCGTGCCCTCCTCGGTCTCGAGAATGGGCACCTTGCCGGCCGGGGTCTTGGCCTTGAAGGCCTTGGACTTGAGGTCCTTGGCCATGTCGAACTCGGGCAGCTCGATGTTGACGCCGTTGTACTCGGCGGCGATGAGCACCTTGAAGACGCGGTAGTTGCCGGGGTACGTGTAGAGCTTCATGGTGACCTGTTCCGGGGAAGAAAGAGAATGGCGCGGGGGTGGCCTGGATCCCCAAAATCGGATGGAGCCCGTCGAATGTGTCGTCCACAACGTGATATTTTCGGTTTCTGCTGTGATAGTCGCGGTTTCTACTGTGATAATCGTGATGGACCTCGTAATGCCTTGCATAATTGCCACAGTGAGGCTCACTAAGTCATCGAGGAAACGTGCTTTTCACGAAGGAGACTATGCAATCTGACGTTAGCATCTCTTCAGCTAAAATGAGCTGAACCTACGCTAATTCGGAGTGGGACCACGGGCGATTTTTGCCAACCAAACTGATCGAATCCGGATAATCCGCTTTCCCGATTATCCTTATGTTGCGCAACGTTAGCGCAACATAACGCACCTTCGTTCTAACCGGCGCTGGCTTCTTTTGCACAGCACTCGACGAAAGAGACGAGCGGCAGGAAGCACGCTACTGCCCGACGGGAAAGGCCCCAGCGCAAGCCAACCCCACGACACTCCAATCGCCAGGCCCCAGCAGCGCGGCCTACCGCCAGTCCAGCAGCGTCGATTGACGCTCCCGTACCGCCCACATGGCCAGCCGAGACAGCCGAGACAGCACCGGCCTGCGCGTGTCGGAGCGACAGCCAGTGTACAGCGGGCCCAGCAGCTCCGGCGGCCGCAGAGTCCAGTCCAACCGGCCGCACGCGCCGCCCCCGCCGCCTCCACGTCTCCAGCAGACGCAGCTCGACGCCCAAGACATGGAATTCGGCGTAGGAGACTCGGACCGCCAGGTGCCAGGCAATGGCGCTCCCTACTACGTCCGCACGGACAGTGCTCCGAATGCTCAGGGTTTTCCCAATGGGATGCTGGAAGCAGGGTACGAGGAAGAGGAAACATGAGGGTGGAAGGAGGAGTTTTAACGGTTTTATTGTGTGTTGTTTGTTCTAGTAATGGCTACTCGCCCATGAAGACTCCGATGGAGCTGAGGAAACCCGCGTCCAGCTCTAATCTCATCCGTTCTGTAGACGAGAGCTCCGAGGACAGCTTCGACAACGGCAGCTACGTGACGGACAAGATCCGGGGAGGCCCCAATGAAGGCATCGGCTGGTTCCACGCCAAGATCAAGGTCGAGAACTCCATCCACTGGGCCAACAACTACAAGATCCAGTGCATCATGTTCTTCATCTTCATCTGCGGCGCGGCACTGACAGTCGCCTTTGCTGATAACAACGCCGACGTGTCGGTGGGACTCGTGGCCGGCAGCGTCATCACGCTCTTCTGCTGCTCCGCCGTGGTGTACACGTTCTTGACGCGCCCGAGCTGGCGGAAACACCCCAACCCCATCATCTTCTTCCGCAGTATCTGCGATATCTGCCTCGTGGCGGTGCTGCTCATCACCGAGCTGTACAAGTGCGGCAACGGCGACTGCTCCAAGACACTCACAGGAGCTTCGTGCACGGCCACCGCAGCGCTCACGCAGTTTTTCCTCTGGACGTCGGAGAGTTGGTTCTTCGTCATGGCGATCGACATGCTGTCGTCGCTGCAGAGTCCATTCACGGACTACAAGACCAATGTGCGCCGCTACCACGGATTCGTATGGGCTACAGGTACGCTTGTGTCTAGTACTGTTTGTGGTTGTGGTGGTGACTCGTTGAACTGACTTGACTGAGTAACTTTTCGATACACTCAGGACTCATCACTTGTATTTTGCTGGTGTCCATTCCGGACTTTGCTGGTCAGTCCGAGTTCGGCTATTGCTGGACAGCAAGCAAGAGCAAGTGGCGCCATGATGGGAACAGTGATAGCTCTGGATCAAGCGAGACGGGCAATCTTTGGAACCTCAACTTTCAGTACGTTCATCGGCACATAAAGCTTCACTTGCTGTTGCAGTCGCTAATTGTACGTTGATGCTCCGTGTGTGCGCAGGTCGTGGCTGCTCTTCTACATCTGGCTCATTTTGTACTGGGTCTACGCCATCACGTAAGCTTATCTCGTTGCTATTCGTCACAAAACCGCACTGTACTGACTTGGTGCGGCTTTTTCGCGATAATGATTGCAGGGTTATCTACTGGGCGTACCGACGTCTTAACTCCGGTCTTTCGGAGACACTTCGCATGCGTCTTCGCGTGTTGCACTCGGTCACAATGTAAGTGCTTTATCGCATCATCTTCTGTGCAAGATAGTCTGCTGACATTCTGTGGCTGGCCTTAATTTTTTTTGTTCGCAGTTACGTGATCGCTATTATCATCTACTGGGGCATCTCTTTCTGTATTTACGTGCCCTTCCTTATTCAAGGCGACGAACGATCCAGTTGGGTGGAGCAAATGATGAACTTTATGATCACGTGCAAGGGCTACTTCGACTTCGTGGTCTGGTTCCAGATGAACGATTTCCATGACAGCCTGAAGAAAGGCAAGGGGAAGAAGGTGGACGTTGACGTGGACGTTGATCTGAGCCCTCAAGTGAATCTTGCGCTTCGTTGTGAGGTGTTGTACTACACGACGACTGGCATCATTCAGGCAGTGCGTGACACGCAGCACCTGCCACCTGGAGCTAACCAGCAGGAGCTGTACCTCCAGCCCCAAGGGACTGAGGACAACCGTGGATCGCTGGGCGTGGATGAATACATGATCCGTACACGCCCGAAAGCTGCGCTGGGGAAGGGCACGCTGTTTATCGACTACTGCCCCCACACTTTCCAGACGATCCGGGAGCACTTCGGCATTGATACAAACCAGTACATTGAGAGTCTGAGCAGGACGACAAAGGAGCGACTCAGTGAAGGCGCGAGTGGCGCTTTCATGTTCTTCTCACACGATCAACAGTTGATTGTGAAGAGTATGAGTGATGAGGAGTCGGTGTTCCTGCGCTCTGTGGCTGCGGAGTATGCCTCCTTCCTGCTCACCAACCCGGACAGCTTGCTCACAAGGTTCTACGGATGTCACGCGATTCGGCTTTACGGCAACACGTTCAACTTCGTGGTCATGGCCAACTTGTTCAGTACGGAGAAGGTGATCCACCGTCGCTACGACATCAAGGGTTCCTGGGTGAACCGCAGCGCCAAGCACCCGTCCAAGGGCAAGCGCGTCACGTGCCGTCACTGCAATGCCAAATATGTTTTCGGCTCGGCGGATGCTGAGAACTGCCGCGCACGAGTCGGTCGCCACGAGCCCAATGTGATCCTGAAGGACAACGACCTGACGGCGAAGGTTCGGCTGGACCCGAAGGTGGCCGAGGAGCTGTACGACCAAGTGGTGAAGGACGCCAACTTCTTGTCGCGCCTGGGAATCATGGACTACTCGCTGCTGCTGGGTATTCACAACGTCGAATACATGGTAAACCCGGATCTAGAGGAAGACCCCGTTGTTCCGCCCAAGGATGCCGCCGGGCCGAGACGTCGTACCATTAACAATTCGTCGATGCTGAACCGCAACGGTCACGAAGGATCCAACGCGCCGCTCAGGGAGTCGAAGCCACGTGCGTGTCTTCCGCGTGTTGCGACGGGAACGCGCCGTGCGAACACCGTCGTGGGTCCGTCGATCTACTACTTCGGTCTGATTGACATTCTTCAGACATGGAACATGGACAAGAAGCTGGAGCGCTTCGCCAAGACCAAACTGCTTGCCAAGGACAGCGACGGTCTGTCGGCGATTCCTCCGGCCGCGTATTGCGAGCGCTTCAAACGCAAGATGGGCGAGATCCTGTCCGTGACGACTCGCGACGAGTACGCCGAGTGCTACGTGGGCGAGCGGAGAGGGAGCAACAGCGGCGGCAACGCGAACGACAACGCGAACGGCAACGGGGACAACGACCCGAACCACCGTTTTTTTTAACTCGTGAGGCCTTGGTGGGAAACGAAGGCAATGGTGACGCCCCCCACCGAGGGCCCGCCCTCACGGAACGAAGAAAGCTCCACCCCCTCCTCCCCGGATTTCTATGTTGACGACGTGCTGCTGCAGCTCAGCGGGTGTACTTTTAGATTGAAAACACAGCAGCAGCGCCAGTCCCAGAGAGAGTGACTACCAGCTAAATCAACCAACCGATAAATGAATCGAGAGTCATGCAGTTTTGATAGCAACACGAGAGCTTCCGTTGCAACACTTCAAACCGCGCTACGCTCAACTTGTCAAAAACCACTTTTTGATCGGTTTTGGCGGGAAGAGCAAATCACTTGACTTCACTATGCTCCATTCGCTGAAACCCCACTAAAAACTGTCGAATCTATATTTTCGACTATCCCTGGGATCGACGATGGCAGCTCGCCATGACCGACACAACCGCCCAGTTGGCAACGCGCTGTTGAAGTGGCAGCTGCAGCAGGATCAGCGTCGGATAGTGGAGGTGCAGCGAAGACTCATGCGCATGGCGGCGCCGTCCCCAGCCTCGTCTCTGGGCATGGACAGCATCGGTTTGGACCGACGGCCAACCGCTCGACGACCGAGGCCAATACAGCGTGAAGACCCGGAGGAGGACGCGCTGATGCACTTGATCATGGAGAGAGAGCAGCGAGAAGCGGCTTCGTCGAATCAGAGTGAACGTCCTGGAGGTAAACCGTCGAGACTGCCGCCTTTGAAGCAGAACTTATACCCCAAGCCTCCTCACAATACGCCAGTAAAGAACGTCAGTCTACGACCTACAGGACAGAAGCTGAATGCCGCAGGAGACTTTTACTCGCCTGTACGACCACGAGAAGCGGCGTTGAGCAGTTCCAGCTCCGAGTTTCGGCAGAATTTGGCCTTTTCGAGGATCAAGGCTCCGACGCCGAAACGGTTGGTAGGGAGGACGGCAGCGCCGTCGCCTAGGAACCCGCTTCGATATGATCAGATGAAGACCCCGGACAGGTGGAGAACGACGGCCATGCGCTCGAATCAAGAGGAGTTCAATGAATCAGCCTTGAAACGATGGGAGCAGGAAGACGCGATGCAGGCGGACAGGTTGCTGGAGAAAGCAGCGAGAGACGGAGACGATGAACCGCTCTGGGATGATTTATTTTATGGTGCAAAGGCTGCTCGAGCCAAGACGAACCAGCCGCAGAATGGCCCCGAGCAGCCAGTTGTGTACTCGACGAATAGCTTCCCTGAAGTATTTGCGCACGGTAGGCTCAACTCGCACGGTAGTTCTTGCTATGAGGTTGGAACGGATCAACCCAGATCGCCATTGAAAGCTGGTATTGACGATGGGGCGAGCGATTTATCCACCATGTCTACGACCAAGCCGTCTACTGTGCAACACAGTGACGTTGGATCGCATGTGGTTCGTTCAACCGGAGCCTCGCCAGTCACGTCAGGACAAAGCATTTCAGAGCTGCTCGCGTCAATGGAAAAGAGCTCAGAAATCGAGCCATTGGCAAGGGAACTTGTAGCTGGCGACGATCGAGGGTTCGATGGCTCTAGTGGAGGTGGTGACCGAGAACAGTTTTTGACTGGAGAAGTTCCTGTAGGTGAACCTCAATGTGTACAATCTGGTGCATTGCCTAACGAGGGTTTTCCGATGTGGAGCATTGTGGCGGTGATAAGCTGCCTGCTGGTTGGAACGAGCGGATTCTTCATTGAAAAACTGATGGGTCTGCTGGGGTTATTCTCGAAAAATGCGCCTCTGACTCTGTCGAGGGCTGACCAAGATCGCATGCGTGATCGAGTGGGTCTGCTTCAGCAAGAACTGCAGGGTTTCCAGCTTTCAACCTCCGAGATCGAAGCAAAGTCGCAAACGGTTGTGACTGAGCTCGAACGCCACATGAACAGGATGCGGCTAGACCGTGAGCAGCATCAAAACATGCTCACGACCGAAATGCAAGAGCTGCGTAGCCACATCTTACACCTCACACAAGACATTGTGGAGAAAGAGCGACAATCAATCCAGACACAACTTGAGGAAATGATGAAAGTTCAGGTGATCAACGAAGAAGGGGCCGTTGACAAATATGAAGACGCGGACAAAAGTGCCATCGAAAGTGCAAAGCACGTGGTGGAAACTTCACCTGCAGAACCGGCCGTGCTAGAACCGAAGGCGTCATCTGCCGAGACGCGCACAGTTGATGAACTTGGGCAGGATAAGCAACTGCTTCCCGAGGAAACCCAGGATGAGATCGTGTCGACCCACCCGGCGGATGCAGTGGTGCAAGTTTCCACTCAAATTGACGACGTTCCAGCTCACGTAGGACATGGCATTGCTGAGCAGGAGCAGGAGCTCAAGCCAGTCGTTGCTCCACTTGCAGCAGTGCCAAAAGAGTCCGAGCCTCAAGCCCAGACAGAGGATGTCATGCTTGAGCGCTTAGAAGAAGTCTTCGTGTTGCCAGCTCCCGTTCTCGATGAAGTTGCCCACAAAACCGACGTTTCTCTTGGGCCTGATCTGAAGCTTCCTGTGATCACAACGCAGTCTCGAAGAGTATCTGGCATGTCATGGGAAGGGATCCTCTTGCTGACGGGCATCATGTTCCTCGTCGCTTGCGTTGTGCTTCGGGTTTACAACATCAACCGTCGCAAGAAGTGGTTCGAGGAGCGTCGTAAGCGCAGAAACCAACGGGCTCTGCGTCTGGCGCAGCTACGAGCCCGGACAATGGCCGCCACACAGGACGACAGTGACGAGTGGGGTAGCGAAGAGACGGACAGCGTCGAAGAAGTCTCTCTCATGACCCCCGTACGCGACAGTGAGGACGACGAGGCCAGTCTGCAGCTGCAGCGTCAGTCTCCAGACTTTGACACTGACTTTGAAGATCACGACGACGAGCAGACTTCACACTCACCAACTGAAGCGTATCGCGTTGCAACGAGCGAGGTACGGGGAGTTCTTGCTTTGAAGTTGACCTGTCAACACCACCACCATCCTAACTTTTATTGTGTTTTTTTTTTTCCCTTCACAGCGATCTACCAGTACCAAAACACGTTCCAAGAGCTACTATCGTCGCGGTTCACCACTGCACCTTCGCCAGCGCAGTCCTCGCCCTCGCCGGCAGCACAACTTGGCAGAGAACTAAGTTTCCCATCATTAGGATAGGCGACATCTAATATTGTATCACCACAAAAGTTCCAAGGAGGGATGACCCAAATGCTACCATCATTCCAAGATGCCAAAAAAATGAAAAGTGTATCACTTGTCATCCCTTCCGACGATGCTGGCTCGTGTGGCACGTCGCGTGCAGCGCGCAACGCCTCGTCGCGCCTTCGCCACGGCGGCAGGAGGCGACGACAACCGAGAGCGCTCCGAGTCGCTGTACTTCACCACGCGTAGGACGCCCTCACCTCAGATCCTAGACAATATGTTGCTCGCTAAACTTTACGCGCAATTTCCCATGCAGGCGATCACATCAAAGGTCGAGAAGTGCTGGAGGAGTTCGGCATGGTATCGGCCGTGGCCGTGCGTTCCAAGTCCGTCATTAGTGACATGTACGTCGCTTTGGCCGGACTCGTAGGAGGTACGTCGGGAGGAACGTCGTGTCGATGGTGTGTTGGTCTCTGACGTCCGTTGTTGTGGTTGTAGGTGAGGCGGCGTCGTACACTTCGTTAATGAACGAGACGGTGGCCGAGGCGGTGCACCGGATCCAGTACGCGGCCAGAGCTCAGGGGGCCACGGCGGTCATCAACGTGCGCTTCGACTCCAACACGACCATGAACCGACTGGTGTTCGGCATGCACTGCTCCGTCATCTGCTACGGTACGGCGGTGCGGTGCAGGCCGTTGCGTGAGACGCCGCCAATGGCCTCGCCATTTGCGACGACCGAGAACAAGCAGTGAGCTGAGGCAAAAGCAAATAGAGGATCCTGTTGGTATTCGCAGGAACGGGCGCACAGTGTCGTTATTATTTTTCTGGTGGAAGTTGGTGGCGGCTAGTTGGACGGCGACGACCAGCATTGGCTGCACGGCGACGAAGCGCAGGTTTGTTTGCTTCGGCTAGAGGAAGAATTAAGGCAGAATGTGTGCCTAGCACAGTTTCTAGACACTCCCGCTCGCTAGCAACTCGGTTAATGGAGTCGATTGCCTTCTTTTCGTACTTGTCGCTTGTCTTCTTAGCGATGAAGCCTCCGCCGAGGAACAGCCCGTTCGCTGCGCTGCTTGCAAATTCCTCGCGCTGCCGGTCGCCCAAACGCTTTCGGACGAGTTCACCTTCGCCATCGGCCTCTACCTCACCTCGAGTCTTTACTTCGTTGTAGGAGATCGAGCCTTCATTTGATTCGTCCAGCTTTGGAAGCAACGAAGACCCCAACACACGCGAATCAAAGTTCAGCGTCGCCAGCGCTGGTCGTCGTGGGTGCATCAGCTCGTCAGACTCGTACCAGGTCTCTTGGAGCTGGAGCGGAGCTACTGTCCTCATCTTTGGCGATATCTGGTTCGCTTCCAGAGAATGATTGCCGCTATCACGCCGTTCAATGTCGTCGAGCGATAGCAAACTTGTTGAAACACCGCGCGGGTGTTTCTGTTGTTGAAGTTTGCTTGCGAGTTGCTTGTGTTGCTTGAGTGCAGTGCGCGTGAACTGCTGTTGCTCCTGTAAGAGTTCCAGCAATTCCTGAGTTCTCTTGTCTTCCAGCTTCTTTTTGGAGTTCACAAGACTGGATTTCAGCTCTCGAAGCTGTCTCGTTGTCGCCTGAGGAATGCGTGCAGCCGCTCCCGTGACATCCAAGAAAGACCCTTTATCCTGCTCATAGCCGTGAAAGCTTGTTGCTCGCTGATGTTTACGCTTCAAGTCGTCATCCCGAAGCTGCAGTAAGGTCTTGATCGAGGCAGAACTGCGTTTGGTCTCGCCAAAGCTCAGTTGAAAGCTATCGTCATCGAAAATGGTCTCTTGATCCAGGCGTGAGGCTGGTTTAGCGTCGGCAAGAGCTCTCAGCAGCGCTTTCCGTTCCGAATCGACTGGTAAAATCGCAGATTCAGGTGGACCTTCAAGTACACGTGAATCTTCCTGATCTAAAACGTGCTGGAGCAAACGCCGAGCCTGTTCTTCTCGTCTTCGAGGGTGAATAGACGATGCGAAAATGCGCGTTGCCTTGAGCACGATGCAGGTTAGATGCATGCAAGAACTGGTTGGTAATATTGAATTTGCAATGGAGACGTACTTTGCTACTGCGTCCTTGTCGAGTTGCTGACGACGCGTCCGAGTAGTAGTATTTCACCCGCGCGCCGAGCAAGAACTCGAGTGGAACATGGTCATTCGCATCCGTCTCCGGCGACATCACGGGCATTCCTATTCAAGAGCCTACGTTTTGCATGGCATGGGAAGGATTGCAGAATGGGATAGCGGTCTTGCGGCTATTTCCACTGCGGGCAGTTTTGCCAACAGAGACACTGACACGTTGGCGGCAGTTGGCCCCTGGCAAGTAAAGATGGTGGTAATTTCTCCACCCAGAACTAAAAGAGACCTGGAAGACTGAGGTTCCTCGCTCGCAACATGGCAGTATGCTGTCCGAGTCGTGATATCGTCTCTGAAAAAGAAGGTGGTGGCGATCCTAGGAGTGGACTTGTTCCACGGAGTCAACGAAAGTACGCTTTGTGAGTGTTACGAGGGTACCAAACCGATGCATTCAACTCGTTTGCATCTCTTTTCAGGTGTCGAGATGTCTTCTGCTGTCTGTTCTTCGTAGTCTACTGGATCGGCATGGTAAGTATTAAACTCCTTGAAGAAATGGTTTTGTGGATTACTTACACGCTTCCGTCGTAGGTCATTGTCGCCATCGTTGCTCTGCAAACGGGAGAACCCCTAAGGTAAGAAGTTGAGCTCTTACTAGCCAGAAACGTTGGTACGTCTTTGATCTGATGACTATCCTGTGTGAACTGACCAGCCTGATCTACGGGAAAGACTACAACGGCAACGTTTGCGGGGAAGGAGACTTTATCAACGCGCGGTTCACGACGTACCCTCGGCTTAATGAAGATTTACTAGTGGCAGCAGCGAACGGTGTGGCTCCGACCAGTGCAAAGTTCTTCGGTGTCTGTGTGGAGAGCTGTCCCATGGCTGGCTCAAAGACTTGCACGTACGGCGGCGAAACGTGCTGGGTTGTCGCTCAAGACACCGAGGCGGCCTTCTTCCGTTGTTTACCAGTAGCTTCGACGAACGAAACGATAATTGATGAGGTTTGTATCGACCCGGAAGGTGCAGACCCAGCCTGTACCGTGACCTTGCACGAAGCGGATAAATGCGACGCTGTCTGCAACACCAAGCGAGCGCACAAGGAGGTTTGGGAAGTGGAAGCTACAGGTGGAACAAGCCCATTACTGAGCCAATTGCAGGGCAATGTGCAGGTTCTGGGACGCTTCTTGAACGATATGTACGCTGCTCGGTCGGTGGTTCTACTTGTCGGGGGTCTCGGAGCGCTGATCCTCGGTGTCGCCTGGCTGATTGTGCTTCAATTCTTCGCTGGTTGCGTGGTATGGCTTACGTGCACGCTAGTGCTCATTGGACTCGTACTTTTGAGCCTGTTTTGCTCCGTACGCTCGGAGTTGATCTCTTCCGAACAAGTTGGAGGTCTTTCATTCATGAATGCGACCACAATCGATACGACAGCGTTAGCTGTGGAGAGTGACGCGAACACAAAGTTCCAGTTCAAGGCAGCGGCCTACGTCTCGTGGGTCGTCACTGGCATTGTCTTCTTGCTGCTCATTGCTATGCGGAAACGCCTGAAAATCGCAGTCGCGATCATCCGTGAGAGCTCCAAGGCGATCCAAAAACTGCCGATGCTCTTGCTTTGGCCAGTTGTCCCCACCGCGTGCTTCGTGGGGCTCGTCATCTACACGGTGGCCGTCGCTGTGTACCTGCTGAGCTCGGACGATTTGACCTCAGCGGTGAAGGAATCCGCTGCGACGTTCAACGTCACGACGGAGCTGAATGCTACCACGGAGCTGCCGGCTAAGCAGATACAACAAGCGCTGCTTGCATTCCACGTCTTTGGCTTCCTGTGGGCGAACCAGCTATTGCAGGCTATCTCAATCTGCGTGATAGCTGGCAGTGTTGCCCAGTTCTACTGGACGCCACCATCCGGTGGCGGAAAGCGGGAGATCGAAGCAAGGTTCCCGATTGCACGAGCTCTCGGGTATACACTGCGCTTCAGTCTGGGATCTCTGTGCTTTGGCTCGTTCATCATCGCCTTTGTGCAGTTCCTGCGCATCATGCTCGAGTACCTCGATCGCAAGTACGTCAAGATGGATAGATCTGCAGTCGCTCTTTTGGATGTTCCATGCTAACGCTTCTGTGCTTCTCTCCATCTTGTGAGCAGCACGAAGCAGATCCAACAGTCGAATCGACTTGTCCGGGTGGCGCTTCTCTCCGTAAAGTGTTGCCTGTGGTGCTTCGAGAAGTGCATCAAGTTCCTCTCGAAAAATGCCTACATCTTGATTGCAATGAAAGGCAGTTCGTTCTGTGCGGCCTCAGCGCGGTCGTTCAAGCTCATCTTCAAGAACATGGCGCGTGTGGCAGTGGTGAACTCCATCAGCTTCTTCCTGCTGTTCCTCATTAAACTGACAGTGACGATCGCGGTGGGACTTTGCGTCTTCGCGCTGCTGTCTTCGTCCTCCTCCTTGTCGTTGTCAGCAGATCAACTTTCACTGCTCGGAGGCGAGACTGTGACGTCGCCGCTTGCACCTGTCGTGGTGGCCTGCGTGCTCGCTTGGCTCGTGGCCTCCGCCTTCGTGAACGTCTATGATGCCGCTATCGATACCATTCTGCTCTGCTTCTGCGAAGACACGGAACTCCACGGCGAGACCGCCAGCGAGTTCATGAGTAAGGACCTCCAGTGCATTATGGGCGGAGATACCTCACACGATGAAGGCAAAGACAGCAAGCGCAACCTGGTCCACGTGTCCCCAAAAGGCGAAGGGAAGAGTGCCAGCCCTCCCAGTAGCCCAACACGCCAGCCTGAAACTCAAGAAGAGACCCCGGTCGAGAAGATAGAGGAGATAGATATCTAGATCTTGCTAGGATCGCGAACACGCAGCAGCAAATATACTTATAATAGTTAAGTAGTAGATTCCAGCTTGGGACCGCCAGACAACTTCCGGTTGAACATTAACCTTAAGACCCGGGCTGCATTAGGAATTTGTATCCGATCGAGTTGCCCCCAGACATCCAGTTTCTCCGTTTCTCTTGCATCAACCGCAGGAGATGGCCACCTAGACGTTGAGCGCTGGGCGCACCCGGGCCTCACTCTTCATTCGGACATCTATCCATCAATACCCCCGCATCGCCGTGTGTTCAACTTTCGGATCGTCCAAGCCACCGCCGTTCCTTGGTTCCTAGCTATCGACAGCTAACGTCGAGTAGGCGCAGACTGCCAGTTTTTTTCGCCACGTTTGCAGATGCTTTTCGCGTTGCTGCTGTTCAAGTCGCTTGAGAGCTTGCTGGTTTTGCGCTCGTCGGACCTCGTCTTCTCTGCGGACTCGAGCCAGCCAGGCCTCGTAGGCTCGCTGACTCGCCGCCTCAGCTCGACCACGTTGGAGACATGGAGCACTGCTGGACGCTGCAACGGCAAGTTCTGCCTTGCGGGTGCTGCTCTTCTTGGTCTTTGGATTAACATGCAGGGATGGAGGCTTGCACCACCTCGTGGGCTCTGACGGGACCGGGGGCTTGTGCTTCTTGTCCGCTCTCTTGCGATGCAGCCACGCTCGGAAGGCTGCGTCGACCTCCGCCTGCCTGCTCAAGTCTTCAGCTTCAGCGTGATCCTCTCGTGCCCGATCCGCCTTGCTGGTAGCCCGAGTCTTCTCCTTCAGCCAGCAGCCGTACGACTTCGGCCTGCCGATCTGCAGCAACCACGGGGGTGAGCGCAACTTCAAGGTCTGCAGCCAATGGCAAACGAGCAAGCAGCACCTTGAGGATCTGCCGCCGACACGCGTCCTCGACGTCTCCGGACTGCAGTCGCTCCTGCCAATGCCAAGCTGTTGTCGTCGTTGTCGTCGTCATCGGCGCTCTGGTGCGTGCCCCTCTCCAGCGAGGCTGCTAAATGCAGCAAGGAAGCGATGCGCATCAAGCCGTGTAGCCATCTGGGATGGCATGGCTA
The DNA here is from genome assembly GCA_012295415.1 of Phytophthora chlamydospora. Lineage (NCBI taxonomy): Eukaryota > Oomycota > Peronosporomycetes > Peronosporales > Peronosporaceae > Phytophthora > Phytophthora chlamydospora. The sequence goes on along the minus strand of JAABLK010000923.1, from coordinate 258 downwards.
CATTTAGCCGCTGAAAAACCTCGCGGTCTGGCAAAAAATTCAAGTTTTCCCGCGGTGGCCGAGGTTTTATCGGTTTGGGCGGGATTTCCCCCTTCCAGCGCGGGCCACTAACAAAGCGCCATTCCGAACGGACCAACCAAAGCCGCCCGTAAGAGTCGCGCCCAATGAGAGCGAAGCGGGCTTTTCCGCCTATGACAAGGAGGAGACTGACGTCGCTGTGTGTGTCTGCTCGATGATGCTTGATGCAGGAACCTTACG
>JAABLK010000922.1:0-13913 GCA_012295415.1 Phytophthora chlamydospora | reverse complement strand
CTTGCCGCTATTACTCGTGTGATGCGTGGAGGGAGACATCGATGTATTCGTTCTCATTGTATCGCGTTTGACTGTACACCCGTACCTCCGATACTACTTCTACCGCGGTCGATTGAAGACATTGATTCCTACCGAGTTGTAATGGTTGGCGAGTTCACACCAGCACAATCGGCAAAAGTGCTGAGGATGCACAGAGTTCGGAACCGAAAGGTCCGGGAATTGTTTGAGTTATACAAAGAGAACAATCAGTTGTACGCCAATGTGATTCAGAATGAAGCGGTTCTTGTTTCGGATGATCTGGATGCTGCTGTGCAAACATTCATGGAGAATGCTGAAGATGATAGTGGCGAGTTGAATGAAGGGATTAACCGAGAGCAAAAAACAGTTCGCGGTGAGAACGATGCATTCCGTGTAGTTAACGAAGACAATGAGATTAACGATATTGAGCGGCGTCTGGGGTTATCTGACTCATTCGTGCCTTCCTTGGTACACGAGCACCCGGTGGCACCCGAAACTGGGGATTCTCGAGAGCGTCGGTTTGAAGTTCGTGGATCAAATAAAATCTCAATTGACGTTTCTGGTGATCTGTTTGCTCGCATGTTCCCTCATCTTTTTCCGTTTGGCCGTGGCCACCCAGGGGAAGCTAGAGCGGTTCCAGTATCTGTTCACGAATGCGTGAAGTATTACACTATGCTAAGCGAGCGGCAATTTGCGGAAGACGAGTTGTTCTCCCTGGTGGCATTTGATCGGATTTCGCTAAGCAATATGTTCATTCACAACCACTTCCGTTGTCAGCGCCTCCCTAGTCTGTTAGATGGTTACGAAAGCCTGACCGGGGAGCAGCTTGGCCGTGCAATATTGGACAATGAACGAAGGCGTCAAGGATGTCTACCATGGCGCAAACGAAGCGATGATGTTGCTGGACGGTTTTTGAAGACGGTGGAAATTGGGAGCAAGTCCTGCTGGAGAAGTAACGCGGAGAGATCGCACTGTAGGCATAAAGCGTTTGCTTATCAAGTTCGATTCGGCCAACCAGCACTTTTAGCCACTCTAACCCCCAACACAGACAACTCGCTTGTACTAACTCACTATGCTGGTGTATCGTCCGTGAGTACGCTGTTCGATGTTGTCGAATCTTGTGTGGTTCGAAAAGCAGAGTTGCGAGAAGCTAGTCTGAAAAACGATTGCGCTTCTACGCGCCTGTTCATGCGTCAGGTTGATGCGTTTATCAAGTACGCGCTTGGAGTGGATCCAGCAACAAGAAACAAGTTGCAATTTCGAGGGCTATTCGGCGATGTAAAGGCTTACTTCGGGATGGTCGAGACACAAGGAAGAGGCACCCTACACATTCACATGTTGATATGGCTGAATAATTGCCCGCCTAACTCAACAGCTATTGACCGCCTGTTACAGAGTCCTGATGGTGATGATTTTCGGGAACGGGTAATTTCGTACACCCGAAGTATAGTATCAAATGACTTGCCAATTCCAGTCGAAGCGTCCGGGTGTAGTAGATGCAGCGCACCATTTTCAAAGCTTATTGGGTTGCCAATTCCTGACAGTGCTCGCCAAGATCCAATCCCAAGCAAAAAGCGCACTCATAATAGAGTCAAACCTACAGAGCCGGCACTAGTCCAGTGCAGCGTTTGCAGCCACCGATTCAGCTCACAGCACTAATTGCGCGGCGCCTTGCTAAACTCTCGTCCTGAGCAGTGGCCAGTGTGGGAACGAACTTTGACAGCAAACGAAGTGAAACAGCAGGCCAGTAGGGAGGCCATTTGCCGTGGTACGACAAAGCAAGCTGTGGATATTGTTGACGACAGAGAAAAGAATGAAGCAAGCCTGAAAGGTAACCAGCAGCACGTAGAGTTATCATTTGAGTTCTTGCGCAAGCAAAAGTGTTCTCGGATGGAACTGTGTAAGAGCGATGACGACCCGTTTAAGGTTGACAAACTTACACGCATATTTGAAGTGTCTCCAGCTTCCGAGTCGGATGGGAGAATGCCAAGGCAATCCATAGATTACATGGTTGCAGCATTGGCGATCCAGTTGAATCAGCATCTATGGAATCACACGAATAGCTGCTTTAAGCAATCACGATCAACTCCGCACAATGCGTATTGTCGCTACCGTTTTCCTCGTGATCAGATCGAAACCACTTCTTTCGACGCATCAGGGGTGGAACTGGGCCGAAAGCTGGGCCATGAATTTGTGAATGGCTTTAACTACGAAATCATGGCAACCTTTAGATGCAATCATGACATCCAAGTACTTCTCGGTGGTGGCGATGTCACGGATCGAATATTTTACTGCTGCAAATACGTGACTAAGCCTCAAAACAGAATAGATTCGCAAGTTGCTGTTGCTGTAGCTGCGCTAAAGCGACGTGAAGAGCGTGAAAAAGAAGATATACAAGATCCGAAAATTGTGGCGCGAAAGCGGGTCGCTGCTCTGATGTACAATATGACAAACCGCCACGAAATGGCTGGTCCGCTGGCCGCATTGTACTTGTATCGAGGATCATGTTGCTACTCAAGTCATACTTACGTCTCACTACCTCTCGGTGATGTCACCAGGCAGCTGACTACGTCAGATGGATATGCCTGCACTTTGGTAAAGGAAAAAGATGATCTCCAATCGTCGAAGTATTATGCAGTCTCATTCCTGGATGATTACATTTACCGTCCGAAAATCTTGGAGAGTTTAAATATGTACGAGTTTGGAATGTCATACTTCAGGAAGAAGAACGAAAAAATGACCAGTTCCATCCTACAATTTCTTCAAGATCACCCGCTTCATGAAACGCATAGCCTCGGTAAGAGGCGCGAAAGTGTTGTCCCAGTCATAAACGGCTTTCGCATGCCATCCGAAGATACCGAGGGGAACGGAGAGACCGTATTCAAGCGAGCTATGGTTTCACTAGTTCTGCTGAAGTCTTTTCGCACTCTCGAGTCCCTAATCGGGGTGGCGGATGCCAACAACGAAGATGCATGGATCAGCGCGTTCGAAACGTGGAAAGTGACGCGCAGCAGTTTTGTTGAAGTGCTTATGGAAAATATGGAGGACTTTTATAGAGGATCAAAGAAAGCAGCAGATTAGGCCAGGGCTGCAACTATGCCCCCTGCCGATGGTACCGAATGTGGCGATAGTAGCAGCGACGACAACGATAATTTAGCGGAAGAAGGCGACGCCGATATGTATTGCGAAGAATGGCATGGTGACGAAGATTTTGATGTGACATCGATGTGGGAAGACGAGGGAAATAGTAATGTTGTCTTGGATAGCTCATCGTTGCACCCTGCTGCTTGCCCCACGTCTGCTTTGCCGGACGGAAACGCAGCCACAATTCTAGGCATTTTTAAAATGCACGGGCTGCTCAACAGCGCAGCGTCTACGCTAGCAAGAAATGTACCTCCAAACTGGTCCCCGGAAAATGTGCCGACCCTTGACACGATGAAGCAATGGCTTAGTAGTACAGACACAGACAATGATGTGGTTTCTCAGAGTTTTCCCTTCGTTGCCCGCGGGATACTCAGATTGTGGAGCTTCTAAGCGATACTCTCCGTGATACAAACATGGCATGGTCACGTTCGACCGTCTTGAACCGCTCGCCGCAAGTGAAAAAGAGTTTTGCCAGTGTCACCGACATATCTGCCGTTTACACGCTCATTATTTTCGCGGTGGAAGAAAATTGAGATTTCTGAAGTTGACGCCCCCCGTTTGGAGACAACGCTTCGCGATGGCCAACTGCTCATGTTTCTAGGTGGCGAAGGTAGCACCGGAAAGAGCAGGATAATCGAAGCAGTGCAGTCGTTGTGTGATAGCTGGGGGAGGCCTAACATCTTCGTCAAGACTGCATTGACGAGAAAGGCAGCGCCGCTCATCAGCGGACGAACGCTAGCGAGCTTTGTTTTGCAAATTCAGAAACGAAGAGCATCTGATGAAGTTATGAACGTGGAGATAATCATTATTGACGAAGTTTCGATGATGAAGAAATATCAGCTTGCTCAGCTAGATAAACGCCTGCTTGTTGCCAAGCGTGTACCCGGTGTTGTGTTTGGCGGAGTCCACGTCATTCTTGTGGGCGATTTCTTGCAGTTGCCCCCTGTGGGTGGTTCACCCTTGTACAAAGATCCTGTGACGCGCTCGAATCAAGCGAAAGTATCCACCGATGAGCTTGCGGGGTATCATCTATGGCACTTGTTCACTGATGTCATCATTTTAGAAGAATCCGTGCGATTTGCAAACGATCCTGAATGGGGTCGCGGCTGCCAGCAAGCCCGGCTCGGAATATGGACGCCACAATTTGTTGAGATAATCAATTCGCGCGTGCTTACACGCGAAAGCGCACGCAGTTCGTTCAACGATGAAAACAAAATGGCTACGTTCGTCACTCCTGACAACAAGACTAGAATGTGTATCAACAATTTGTTCATATCGACTACGGCACACCTGCTTCCTGATGGCGAATTTCCTGTGCGTGTTGTGGCGAACTTCAGAGGAAAATTGAAAGCTCTCAATCGCTTTGAAACGGCGACTATCATGGTATTACCGGACACCAAGTTTGGGAGGATGGCACCTTACCTTGACTTAGTCGTTGGAATGCCAATACAGGTCTCCCAGAACGTTCGAGCAGCAAAAATGGTTGCGAATGGGACTTTGGGAACGCTTGAGGCAATTATTTACCACTCTGGTACGACGTTCCGTTTTGTGCAAGACAGCACGGCCAACATGACGGTGAAAATTCCAAGTGTACCTCCTTATGTTCTGTTGGTGAGGGTCAATCGCGGTTCAACCGCCATTGCCTTACAAGGAGTTGGCGATACAAACATATTTCCTCTGTTTTTTTTATGCTCAAGCCTATAGCCCTTGTGAAATCACGCTTCCAGGGGTGTTCAATGGAGTGCCACGGATGCTTTCTGTTAAGATTCAGCAGTTTCCACCTATTTGTGCAGCGGCATCAACCGTATACAAAGTTCAGGGCGAAACATTGGAATGTATGGTAGCTACCGAGTGGCGTTCTAAGAGCCGCATCTCAAACAAGAGGGAACAACCATACTTACTAGTGTCGAAGAAGTGCGTTTATGACGCTCCAACCTCTAACGAGGGATTTAATTGCGTGGGCTCACCCGTCACAGGCTGCGCTAGAAGAAGAGAATCGGTTGCGCGAGCTCTGCCAAACCACGATTGCAAAACTAACAAGAGTGTCAGTAGTACGTTGTAACGGGGCCAAAGGCTACCGATACGTAAGCTTTCGCTGTTGTTGTGAGGAAATAATGTCTTGGGCGTTAGGCCAAGACACGTGGAATTATAAGCAAAATTGACTCTGAGTGATATTAAAGTACGGTCGCAAAACCGTACTTAAGCTGAGCTTAGCTGCCAGCCACCGATTGAGGTGCTGCACGCTAACTGGCTAATATGCATACTAAAGAGCGACTTCTGTCCAATGACAGAGTGCCAAGTCACAGCCTGTCTGGACTGTGACTTCTACCTACTTTTGTAACGGGGGATCGCCCCGTTACACAGCGCGGATCTTGGCGATGAGTTGGTCGCGGTCGAGCGGCTTGCGGCCGACGGATCCCTTCATGTGCGACGTGTGGTCCCCGCCCTCCACGCCAGCAGCCTCTGACCTGATGTGGCGAGACCACACACGGCCAATCGACGTCGGATGGCGGTCGAACTGGGCGGCGACCGCGGAGATCACGCCGCGAGGAACCACATAGCCGGCACTGGCTCGCAGGATGCAATTGATGATGGCACGGCGCGTGGCATTCTTGAGGCGAGGCTTGCCTGTTGTTGGCTGTACTCGGCGAGGCATTTTGCACAATGAACAGAATGGGAATGAGCTTCGAATGGCTCGAAGTTTGCTGGCGCGTCCATTCAATCTTTCACACCAACCGTTCCAGAGCAGCTTTTCGCGCGCAAAAATTACTGGCGGAAAGCCCAGACTCTGGCGCATGTTTTAAGCCAATCAGCTGGTCCAATTTCCAATTTTTCGGCAAATGAGATATATTTGAATTTGAATGCTGCGTTTATTTCGGGCAAGGCGCACGTTTTGACTTCCAGGAAGGCACCGATTTTTAAATAATAAAATCTGTTTGAAAAAAATCGGCAAAAAATAAAATCAATTTGGAAAAAATCGGCGTCTTCCTGGAAGTCAAAATCTTAATCGGCGTCTTCCTGGAAGTCAAAAACGCTTACCGTGGTGTGGACCACCTCAATAAAACCTGATGGAAGTATAAAAACAAAGAGTCCCGATTACCCTTTTTTTGTCATTTTGACGCTCATGGCGTCGCTCGACGTGCTTACCAGGTAGATGCAGCCCTTGCTGCCTGTTGCCATTGCGCTCACCTCCCGCTCTAACGCTCTGTCCACCAATGATCTTTCTGCGATAGGAAACTGGAAGAGACCCATGGGGAGATCGTCCAGGTGCGTGGCGAGGTGGTGGAGGCGCTGCGCTCCTTCTACGCGTCGTCGTCCGCCATCTCCGCCGACACCGCCGTGCAAATCGCCGCCCGATGGGGCGCGTCGCACTCGTTCCCAATAGAGGGGAACGACACCGACGCCTCCGACCTGCAGGAGAAGATGCGGCGCCTCAATGTGGCGCTGCTGGACGCCGTGGAGCGTCTGCAGCTGGACGAGCGCGGCGAGATGGCGCCTGAGGCGCAGCTGCTGCTGTCCTTCACGCAGCGCGAGCGACTCAAGAAGCAGGTGCAGCAGTCCAAGACCATGCTAGCGCTCATTGAGCAACTCACGGAAATGGACCGACTGCTAGGAGACGTGGACGCCGCCCTGGACCGGCAGCAATTTGTTGCAGCGGCGGAGGGCGTGGCGGAAGTCGAGCGGCTGGTACATGAACTGGTGGAGGCGGAGAAGGGAGAAGGAGGCAATGCGGACGACAGGAAGATCATCCGGGTGGTCAAGCTGCAGCTGCTGAGCAAGAAGAACCGACTGCTGAACCAACTCTCGAGGTTTTTCGCCTGCACGGCCGTATGGAAAGATGGCTCCCTCAAAGTGGCACCAGGTTGTGTGGAGAATGAGTTTGAAGCGACAAGTGCGACCATGGAAGAGCGACGTAACGACTTCTGGAAGGCGTGCGAGGTGCTGGAGATACTAACGCCCAAGCTCAAAGACATTGCCAAGGCTATTTCGCATAACCTCATCCGGCCAATGCTGCAGATGCAGCGAGCAACGGTGAAGCTGGTACGGGATGATAGCAGTGTGACGTTGAGTATTGTGACACAGAATGCGAATGGCGGCACGGCTTCGGCTGAGCGTGAGCTGCAGGAGGTTCAAGACAAGTGCGCCAATGTTGTGAGCGTGCTCCAGTTTGTGCACACCGAGTTGTTTGCGGGCAGCGCCGAGCTGATGAACCAGCTTGGAGACTTCATGTGGAAGATCCCGGGGAATCTTGAAGCTCAGCTCATGAACCTGCTGCAGGACAGAATTCCGCAGGATGCCGCTGCGCTCGACGCATACCGAGACGTGCTCGTGACGACGGTGAGTGTGTCGTCGTGTGTGGTTACTTGTTGTTGTTAATGCTAACAGGTGTGTTGGCTGGAAAACCAGGTTACGAGCTTGGAGAACACATTGGTGGCGATTGGTTTCTCAGCCTGCAGCAACAGCGAACTTCGTGGATTCGTCAACCAGCTTAACCAGTACGTGTGTACCCTACCCTGTACGTTCATTGACACGGCGTAATTGACACACTTCGCTCGCAGATTGCACTCGAAGAAGCGCAGGCAGGTCATCTTGAGCAGCGGACGCGACTTGATGCGGCAAGGGTACCACGACTCGGTGAAGATCGCGGGCGTCTCAGAGAAGTGTAGCCTCAATTCGTCGTCAAGCTCCAGCGAGAAAGGCAAGGGAGGTTCTGGATTGAGCGCTACGTCAATCAGCTCGAGTGCAGATGAAGTTGAAAGTAGCTGCTTCCAGGTTCCCGACTACCGCGTTACAGTGTGCGCCCATGAAGTAGTCGAGCTGGTGCACCAGACGCTTATTGAGGCGTGCACATCCGGTGCATCCAGCGCGAACTTGCTCTTCCAGACGGCTCGAGATCTCGTCTTCCTGTTCCGCACAATCGTGCCCACGCTATACGAAGATGACATCGCCAACGACCCGCGGACCTGCATGCTATATCATAACGATTGCCTGTATATCACGTATCACATGCTGGTCATCGGGCACCTATACAAGCATCGGTACGTATTATGATGAGGAGTAGAACAATGTGCGTTGGGTACTAACGCTAGGTGCTCTGTTGCAGGCTTCCGGCGCCGCTAAATCAAACTGTCACGATGGTGGACATGGTCCCATCGTTTAGAGATGCCGGTGAGCGGGCCCTGACTTCGTATTCCACTGCGCAAATGGATGAAGTGGTCTCTGGAATGAAGGCTCTACCGGTACACTCTTCAAGAGTCAAGCCTAGTCATTATTCCAGCTAACGCGTACTCATCGTGTTCGTGTTCTTTGTGGCAGTCACTTGGCTCGCTTGATTCGGAGTATGACATGGAACGCGTGGAAACTTTCCTGAAAAGTGCACTCTACAAGCTGAATGGGATGAGTTCTTCGTGGCTTGAAGGGCTGCCACTTGCGGTGTATAACAAGGTCATGTCACGGATGCTCGAGCCGCTAGTGAAGAACTTCGTGGATGGCGTTTTGACGCAGACGGTTGGTGTTCCTGCTGTGCGCTAATGTCTTTGCTCTAAGTTTTCACTAATGTTGTGTTGGTTGCTCTGCTCCTTTCAGAAAATCTCGGAGAACACTGGAGCGCACCTTCATCACCTGCTATCACTGCTCCTGGAGGTAAGAACGATTTAACCGTTGCGACAACACCGGACTCCTCACGGCAATCATGTTCTTACTATCCCCTCGTGGGTTTTGCAGTCCGAAACGCTATTCGCATCGCCAGCGAAGGCCATGAAGCATGTTCCGAGCATCGGAAGGCTGTCCAAGCTCACGGCTATCCTGGTACGATGTTTTGGTTGATACTGTGTGACCCAACATAGCTAATCATGCTTCTGGTACGTATTCTTCAGATGGACCCGCTCGCAACAGTTCACGATAAGTTTACCAGTGGCAGCCTGGACGCCTTTTCTCCGAAGGAGCTGGCTGTGCTCGTTAGGTACGCGTGCACATCCGTTGTTCGAGTTTGCTAGCAGCTCACTAACCATCGGCTCTTGTGTCTGTCTCTTACTTGCAGATCTCTGTTCCGCGAGTCGCCGGAGAAAAAAGCATTTCTGCAGGAGCTGCTGGCGGCCTAAGGCCAAACCAACAGTGAAAAGTTGAACTGTATGTCCCCTTCGTATGCAAGAGAGTTCGGCGTTCTACGGCCATTTACATTCATCCTTCACTCCAATTCACACGAATGACTTAGATCCATTGTCTGTAGCGAAAGTACAGCTGCAGCGCGGCAGCGATGGCAATCGCCAAGACCCAGAACAGCGCGTAGCCGTAGCGCTCGTGGAGCTCGGGCATGTCGTCGAAGTTCATGCCGTAGACACCAGTGAGGAATTGGCCAGGCAGAAACACCGTCGTGACCACCGTGAGCGTGTAGATGACGTAGTTCATCTGATTTGCCTTCGCGTCTCTGTACTCTTCCGTGAGCTGGCGGCACATTTGTAGTTGCTGCTCGATGTCGTCAAGCACCTGTACCACGTGATCATGGACATCGCGGACGTAGTCCGTCACGGTGGCATCAAAATCTTTGCTCTCGATGATGTTCTTGAGCACTTCGCGCGCCGGTTTGAGCAAGCGCGGAAGTCTGAACAGCTCGTTCTTCAAGTTGCGCAACGAGCGAAGCTCAAAGCGGTGCCGCTCTTGGTCGAGTTGGCTCTCCAGATCGATAAGGCAATCTGTGATCGAGTCGACAACGCCTGTGACCTGGTCTACGATCACATCGAGCACCGAGTACACCAGGAACTTGGCGTCGTTGTGGCGCAGCTTGGAGTAGGGCACGGCCAGCCGGCGGTTCAGCTCCGTCCAGATATCACCGTCGCCGCCATCCTTGACCGTGATGACCGTGTCGTGGTCCACGACGAAGATAAATACGTGCTCGATCCAGAGCTTGAGCGGGCCTTCGTCCTCTTCTTCGGTGTCATCCGTGGCGACACTCATGCTGCGGTGGAAAGACCCTCGCCTCTCCTTGACGAAAGTCGGCAAGGGCGTCCCTCGCGAGTCCGAGGACAGTCGGTCCCGTTTCTGCTGCACCGGGAGACTTTTGTCGGACATGAGCTGCATTCTCAGCACGGGGAAGACCAGGAACAAGTGGCCATCGTAGCGGTCGAACTTGGGGCGTTCGTGGCCCTCGATCGTGTCCTCGATCGCCAGCGGATGCAGACGATACTTGATAGCCAGTCGCTTGAGGTTGACGCTATCTCGTCCGTCCAGATTGATCCACCGCACGCTCACCCAGTCGGGTCGGTGCGCCGTGAAGAACTCAGGTAGGTTCTCTTGTCGCAGCATGAAGCTCTGCAGCCGGGTGCTCGAGAAGTCCGAGACGGAAAGCGCCGCCTGCTGGTACCCCACCGTCTTCATCTCCTGCACCGTCCCTTCCTCGAACATGTGCATGAGCTTGAGGCCGTGCACCGCCGCGTCGAACTGCTTGAGCGTGATGCGGCCGGTCTTCTGCCTGTCAATGCTCTGCACGAGCTTCAGGAACACGGCATCTTCCGAGCAGCGGATGCCCAGCGTCTCCAGCGCCGCGCGGAATCCTTCGTAGGACAGTTCTCCGTCTCCTTCCGGCCCAGCTCCTTCAAAGGCCACGCGCAGACGCGACGGCGTCACGTCGAAGTACGGATCCAGCATGTTGAGCTCGTCGTCGTCCTGCAGCGACCCGTTGAGCGGCACATCGGCGAAGCTCTTGTAGTTACTAGGACTGCCATAGCCGTGACGCGCTGACGGGCTGAAGAGAAACGAGATCTTGTCCACACTCAGCTCCAGCTCCGTCGTCTGCAAACTGCGATGTGTTGCGGTTGAGCCGCCGCTGTTCGCAGGCGCCGGGTACGAGCTCACCTCCGAGTCGCTGCGCGGTGACGCGTCGGGCGCCGTCGAGTCCCTCAGCAACGGTGTGTCCTCGTCCACGGCGTAGAAGTCCATTGGGCCGGGCATCGCAGGGCGTCTACCGGGACGAGCGTTAATGCATGGAAGGCGGAAGAACTGAGACTGCGCACCTTTTCTCTGAACGATCCTCCTGCCTTTGCTGTACCAATCACTGGTACACAGGCGGCTGGGGCGCCATCACGGGTAAGATCCAGGATCGCCTCCCCGTGCAAGCCGCATCCGCTTCTTCGCCCGGCAGTTTCTGGTGCTTACACACCGGCGTTCGTTATATTGTTCTCGGTGTTCTTGGCACATTTGAAGCAGCCTGCCTGTCCGTTCCGACGTCGCTCTCGGACATGTGCACCCTTGGCGCGCGCAGTGGTTGGTGTACGGCGGGGCAGCAACATTCTCGTCGGTGGCCGATGGGGGGCTGGAGCAGGCAGCTGCATTTTCAGAGGGATAGTCGGGGGTATGCTGGACGTCGATGGAGGCGTCACTGGCGGCTCCTGCCGGCTCCCGAAGCACTTCATCATTCTCGCCACTCGCAGGCTAGCCTTCGCTGATAACGCGTTGTGATTCTACTTGCGCAGCAAGCGGCTGGGGATCCACTCCGGCATCGTCGCCACTGCTTGACCCTGCGGCATCGTCGCTGCTGCATTGTGGCCGCCGCCCCACCTTGTAGTAGAACTTGTCTTTGTCTGCCCTGAGAGATTTCTTTTTTTTTGAACTTTTGCACCTTCCAGTTGGTGCCAAAGCTCTCCGCGGTGCTCCACCTCCGCTCCCAGATCTCGGCGTACTTGATACCTGGAGAAAAGGGTCATATAGCCGTAAAACTTTAACAGGCAAACTTTAACCAGCAAGGACGCACTTACAAATACGACCTCTGACGTCCCAGATCTCCTCGATGTTGTTGTTCAGGCCCGGCCCCGATGGGTTGGCCGACCCGAACAGTAACAGCTTTCCGTCAATGAGGACCCATTTAGGGTGGAGCAATCCGAGCTCCTCCGGTGACAGCTTGAGTTCAATCTTTTTGTTGGCTAGCAGCGTCATGATAGCCTTCGTTCCGCTCGCCAGCATGACTTTGTCACTGCTTAGAAGTATGCGTACCTTTATGCCACGCTTGGCGGCGTCGTCGAGCTCTTTCACAACCCTCGGGTTGCTCAATTCAAAATAAACTGCATCGATCGAGAACTTGGCTTCACGAAACCGAGAGCAGTACACCTCCTCGGTGTCTACTCGTTCATCGGTGATAAGCAGCTTGTGCAGCTCGAGTAGGGTTTCCGAGTTTAGCAAAGAGCCAATTTCCATGGCGGTCCTGGAAATCTTCTGCATCTGGCCCAGCATTATCATTATGAGGGGGGCTGAGGGAATGCCAATAGTTAACTGCCCAACTGCCAATTGGAGCAGCTGGCAGGCTAGAAGTTGTTGGGCCTGCAGCTTCAGTATCGCCTGCAGCACCCCGTGCTCAGCACCGGACGCAGCCGCCTGCCTCGCCGCCAGTCCAGACTCATTGACTGGCTCGGGTTCCAGTTCGGGTTCCAGTTCAGGCTCCAGTTCAGGATCCAGTTCGGGCTCCAGGATCAAGTGAGGATCTGACTCCAGATCGTCCAGGTCGAGCCCGAAGTCGAGCTCCTGGATCGACGATACGGAGATGGTCTCCGAGGAGGGCTCCAGGTCGGGCTCTGTGCTCCGCTGCAGGTCAGGCCTCGGCTCCAGGTCTGGGTCGGGCTCCAGGTGCTCCAAGTGGTCGCTGGCTTGGTCTGACAGCTGGCTAGGGCTCGGCTCCAGGTCGGGCTCGAGGTCCAAGTCGGCTTCGAGGTCCAAGTCGGGCTCGAGGTCGGGCTCCAGATCGAGGAGCGATGGCAGGCCGTTGCTGGACCCCAGGTCGTCGGGCTCGGACGTGTCAACGTCATGGTGAGGCTTCGATCCGGCTTCGTGGTCCCTCCACACTTGACGGACGGCGCGGAGGGGGACCTTGGTTTTCCTTGAGACGGCTCTCAGATTTACCTTCTCCGGGTGGCTTCGGAACCGCACTCCCGCGTCATGCAAGGCACATTCTAGCACAGCGTCCACTCGTGTACGACACGTTTCGGGGGTTAGCAGCCTTGGCATGACGATCTTCTAGCGTCTTTTGGAAATGTACAGAAAATGGGCGTACTTTTGATGTAAAAAACGTTAAAAAAACGTTCAACGCCCCCAAAAAAACGTGCGCTAAAAACCGTGCGCCAAAAAACCGGATACCAGTTTTTGGCGCACGATATTTTTACCGTGCGCCAAAAAAACGGTTCGTCGGTAAAACCATTTCAAAAGACTAAAAGCACGGTTGAAAAGCTTTTCAACTCGATTCTCTGCATTTATGTAACGCTGATGTACATACAAACACCAAGTTTATCAAGATCCATGTACTCGAGTACACGCATCTTGACCCCGGCCCGAGCCAACGCTGTTTGAAAAAGTCAAGATGCGTGTCGACAGTTTTGATGCTCGAACATAGGTTTATGCTAGGACGCGAGTCGCATACAAACTTCAAGTGATTTCCATCGATCTTCATTTTTGTATCGTGCACCTTTGTCAAAGAATGGAGACGCGACTCGCGCTCGGAGGAGACGGCGGCGCGCTACCTGCCGCGGGGCAAGTACACGACCAATGGTGGGGACAGACTACGGAGCCGACGATGCAGGGAGAAGGCGCTGACTTGTTGCGGTTGTTGCTTGGTTTACAGCTCACGGGGCCTGATATGACTCCAATGCCAAAGTGTCTCGCTATTAAGGGCACCAGCCGCTACACTTCTCTTAAAGCTTCAGTTGACCAGGAGATGGAGGTGATCGCTGTTGACGAGCATCATAGTGGCCATGGGCATGGAGCCACAGTGA
>JAABLK010000921.1:0-13919 GCA_012295415.1 Phytophthora chlamydospora | reverse complement strand
CGTTCGAAGCTGATCGGTAAGTAGTGTAAGCACTACTGCGTCTACATTTGTATGCTTGCATTTTATTCGAAGCAAGACACTCAGAAAATGAAGATGACACAGAAAATACTAGAAAAAGGGAGACGTCTCCCCAAAAATTCTTGTGTTGGAGTCTAACGTATAATTTAGCCGGTGGCATACAATAACACCCTTCACATGAAAAATAGCTGACGAGCAATAAAAAGCAGCAAAATGACGCGCAATATATATATATATATATATATATATTCGGGATACCGGACGGTGGTCCGGGATTCGCAGTTCGGACCTAGTGCGAACTTTTTTTTTGTGGTGGTGGGGGGGAGCGCGCAATCTTGACCTCGATTCTGTCGCGTGTCCTCATGTAGAGTGTTTGGTAGTGATCTCGATGACATTGCGAGCTTGGCGGACGGCGCGTGCGAGCGAACTACTTGGACTTGCTGGTGCTTCGTGTTGATTGACAGATAGAGCTACATGCATCGGATAAAGACTGACTGACGTGGCATGAAATGAAAGGGAAGCGTGGTGATGGCCAGCGGCGGCGCCATGTGGAGGTGCGGGTGTTCACGAGAGAGTCGGCACCGCGACGACCGAGATGTTCTGGGTCTTGGTGTCAATCTGCACGCAATTGTTGTAGACTCGGAGATTCATGGGGGTGAACATGATCACCGCTCCCTGCGGCGGAAGGCGCGAGTCGTTGATGTCGATCTCGTAGAGCGAGGTCGTGCTCAAGTGCTGGTTCGTCTGCATGGCGTCATTGTGTTGGTACTCTTGGTAGTCCTGCCGGTGACGAGTTAGTGTGTGCAGTCATGAATGATCGAGGTGGTGGCCATCACGACTTTGAGGCACCGCTCCAAGACCAGCTGGTTCTTATGTTTCTTGGCGGCGCCGGTGGCACCGGCAATAGCCGCGTTATCGACGCGATCAGTGCCTTCTGCGTGAGTTGGCACCGAGAGAGCGAGCTCGTGAAGACCGCGCTGACCGGGAAAGCAGCCACGCTCATCGGAGCACGCACATTGGCGAGCTTCCTGGTGCGCATCGAGCACGCGATCCAAGAAAACGCGTTCACCACGCTCGATGCGTTGGTAATCGATGAAGTCTCGATGATGTTGAAACCTGACTGGTTGAAGCTCGACAAGCTGTTGCGGCGGTACAAGCAGGTCCCCGGCGTGCCGTTCGGCGGCGTGCACATCGTGCTTGTGGGCGACTTCTTGCAAATGTCGCCGGTGGGCGCCGACATGATTTTCGTTGACCCGGCCAACAAGCCGCGCCTGTCGACAGCCGACATTGAAGGTTTCGAGTTGTGGAGGCAGTTCTCCGCCGTCGTCGTGCTCGAAGAATCGATGAGGTTCCGTAGCGACCCCGAGTGGGCGCAAGGATACGCCAAGGCGCGCGTCGGCGACTGGACGCCGGCATTTATGGACATCGTCAACAGCCGTGTCGTGCATCCGTCCGACGCCGATGTTGAGGCCGGGCTCGCGCTGCACTCGAGTGTTTTCGTGACCGACACGATCGTGCAGCTCTCGAGCCAGCCGCCGGACTATGCGCTGCTGAGCCTGCCGCGGCCGCGCGCCGTGCCGATCCGCGCCGGCATGGACGCCGAACTCTTTCCGGTGTTCTTCGCCACGGAGCCGTTCAAGAAGAGCAAAATTTCGCTGCCGCCGGCACCCGACGGTCAGCGACGCTACCTCGAGGAGAAGCTGCAGCAATTACCCTTTGTGTGTGCAGTCGGGTCCACCGTGTACAAGTACAAGGCGAGACCCTCAATGATATGGTCATGGTCAAATGGACCTCGTCCAACAACCTCATCAACAAGCTGCAGGAAAGTTATTTGCTGGTCTCGCGCGTAACGAGCGGCAACGCATTTTACTCTCTATCTTCCTTTACCGACAAGCATAACGAGTCGCAACGCATTTTACTCTCTATCTCCATTTACGGACAAGCTGGCGAAGTGGTCGAGACCACCACAAAACACCCTAGATGAAGAGGCGCGGCTCAATGAGCTCAGATCGCGCACGCTTCTGGCGTTCCAGAGCTCCGCGGCCCTCGATGGCGGCGGCAGCAGCACAACAAACCTGTCCGAGCACCAGCACGAGCAGCGCCAGGCGGTGCTCGCTCCGCAACGGCCTTCCCATGTAGTTGCACCTGCGCCATGAAATGAAATTTTTAGTTTAGCATTGCACCTCGCATGTATCTCGTGTCGTGCATCTGCACGCACCGATGCTTCTGGTAGGACGCGCACGACACGACCGCAGCAGCGCGACCACCTTCTCTGTCTGCCACTGCATCTTCATGCTGTGCACATGCACCATGGCACCAGTGGAAATGTGGTATTGCAGTTTCCAGGAATTCTCCAGATTGAGGGATGCTGACTACGCGAAATGTGGGATCCCACATGGGAGGGTCCCAGTCGGTATCCCGTAAGCAGTGAGGATCGGCTCATCCGACAGGATCCGTACCCATCCCCAGGATCCATACCCACTTTTGGCGGATCCGGTCAGGATCATAGTGAGGTCAAGATGTAGGCAGAATGAGAGGCTCAGGAGCGCCCAGGGAGGGGAAGGGCGGTGGGATAGGCTTAGGCATAAATCAGAACCGAATTTGCACCCAAGGACTCACTTGGCTATAGTATAGAGGATTTATTTGGCCCCATACATAGTCCAAGTGAACTTTTGCGTCCTCCCTGCACACGTAGCAGCCCCTGGATAGCTTGGCCACGTTGCGCGCGCCCTTCGGTCTCTCGACACCTCAAAATCCCGGTATAGCAAGCGGCAAGCCCCGGAATGGAACAAGGAAAACCCCGCAATGGAACAAGAACAAGGAGAACAAGGACGACTCCGGATCCCGTATCTCTATTACGGATTCACAAGGTCTGCTCAAGAAGCTCCAGGCCGAACCGATTCGGATCCCGTGCGCAGGAATACCCGCGCGGACCCCCCCCCCCCGTTCTCAAGTCCCCACAAGGGCGTCCTACGCTTACCAGTGCGCATCTCGTGTCAACGAGAGAGACGAACCAACCCGCCGACGGGTACACAAGGTGAACCACTCAGCAACTACACGGCCGTCGGAGTACCCCCTCCGTTAGTCGGGGTCTGGGCGCAGTGCGTGTGAGTTTGGATCTCTAGAAATTCTAGCGGATCTGCTCCACCACAGAAACGTTAGTCCAGCCTTGCATGCATCCATGTTGAGCCCGCCATCGCACGCCCGCACGTACCGACTTCTCGGCCGACGCCGACGCGAGACCCTTACGTCTGCCGCTGCCGCTGCCTGCGCCCACTCGCTGCTTGCTTGCACCTCCCGCCCTTCGTGTTGCGCGAAGCGCGCGCTAATGTGGGTTGACGCCCGCCCTGTCACTAACATGGGACGTCTCAATGCCACGACCGTTGATTACCTGCAACAAACCGTGCCAAAATGTGCATCAACCCAGCTCCGAGCTGTGACAAAACGTGCTACATGTTGCGCGACGGGTGCGCGACGGTTGCGCGAAGGTCGTTCGATGACGCGGGAAGCCCGGGGCACACCGACCAACGACAGTTCTTACAAACTGCGAATATATATACTGGTTCGCGGGCTGGAGGCCCGCTTGATTTCGCAGTCCGATGTTTTTCTTGGTTTTCATGAAAAAAGTTCTGCTAAGGAAATGACCGGTCAGAATGGCCGATTATGGTAAAATACTAGATCAATTGAAAAACAACTTGGACAGGCGCTCATGCTAACTAGACGGGCATTGCAGCGGGGCTGCTGTAGCTTTAGCGTCAGAGGAAGACACAGACTCAGGGAGTCTCTAGTTCAGTTAAACCCCGACTCTATACGAGAGTCAGTAACGAGTACCGTAAGTCTACAACTTACGGACTCCAGAGATATGTAATACCTTAAAGAAGGCAAATGAACTCTAGGCTTCAAAATGTGAACTGAATGTATTGTTTGTTTATAGCGGCAGAGCCGCCTGTTGTCTGAATGTATAGGACTCACTATCTATCATAGTAGAGCCTAGTCTAATGCGCATCCATTGGCTGTGAGCCACCCGTTGCTATCTGGTGTGTCATATGTAACATATGTATGGAACCCAACTTATGTGTGGCACCTAACTTGTGTGCATCACACTAGTTGATGTAACCCCGTTACATGCATAGTACTGCCAGTTAGACGGAGAGCGACGCCATTCACTCCTTGGTGTCCAAGACAGCCAAATGCGCAACAAGAAGACGCGGTGGGATGATGTGATGCTGGAGACAATTGCATGCTTATCGTGTTCGGCCATGGCAACGATGTTAGCATGAGTGTAGCGTCATACTCTGTCCGAATTGGCAGCACGCAACTGCGTAGTGACCCTCTCATCGTGCTGCTTCAGTGGCAGCGCTGCCGGCCTTCAGTTTGTCCTGCTCAGCATTGCATCGGTGTATCGCGCTCGTTTCGCTGTTGGTCACAGGGCCAGCTGAGCTGGCCCAGCTCTGATGATGTTTGTGGCGTTTGGTCGCGGAGCGTGGTGTGTGTGCCACACACCCACGCTACATTCGTCAAACCACGGGATATGTTTTACGAAGGTCGCTCGATGACAAACTCGGTCACGGCGATAAGCGACAGTTCTTACGAATTAGCGTACCGGACGTAGGTCCGGGGATCGCAGTTCGACGCCTAAAGAGATAAAGGAAAGAGGTGGTTGAAGCGATGATGCGTATTAGGAATGTGAAGGTAGTTTTGTCGTTCGTCTTCATGGAATACGCTTGCAGGTGGTTTGGAGCACAACCGAAGCCCAAAAGTGAGCGTGGAGATAGAAATTTGAGGTTGATTGAATGAACGGAATTGGCTAGGCGACTGCACTGTGTTTAAACGAATGTTGCATGTGTGTTTGTGAGTCGTGGGCCAGTGGGTGAAACAGCACGATCATGGTGGAGTGACTGTCGCGATCTGGTGCAGTTTTGACTCGACCTGACAACACTCTCGATAGATGCGCAGCTTGGTGGGCACGAAGGCGATAACGGAACCTAGGGGCGGGAGATTTGGGTGGTCAGCGGGAATGTCGTACAACGATAGCGTGATCAAGAACTGGTTGGCCTGGTAAGGGTCGTCGCGCTGCGCCTCTTGATACTCCTGTGGAGCATGAAAAACGAATGAGTAAGAACGCGTGTGTTCTGTGAGACTGGTAGGACGAGTGAAATATTACAGTTTGCTGCTCGTGCAGCGGCTCGGGTGCCCGCTGCTCGCCAAGGTAGAGACGCAGGAAACGAAGGCCATGGATGCATTCATTGGCGGCCCAGAGCAGACGCGCTTGAATCCAGATGGAAGCGCGGATCTCCGAGTCGGCCACATCGTTGTGCTCAATGAACTCCCGCAAATCTGCGGTGGCACCAGGAGAATTGAACATTAGAATAACAAAAATTAAAAGAGCATGTAGGCAACACCAGCGAGCATACCGTCGATGGTGTCGATCACGCGGCGCTTGTGGTGTTGCATTGTCTTCTTGAGCTTCTTGAGCGGAGACAGGTAGTCCGCTGACAAGTGGTTGGAGTTGGGACGCTCGTGCTTCAGCGTCGAGGGCGTCGAGCACGACGCCGTCGGCACTGGCGTCGTCGACGACGATGACGGTCTCGCCATGACCGACACTACCGTGGGTGCGATCGCCGGCGTTTCAAGTGCGGGCGTGGATTCGCTGGGTTTGTGCTGCTTCGTGGTTCTTTTGGATGGCATCAGTTGGTGGCTATGTGTGCGCGAAAGAGCGACATTCAGGTGTGCAGCTGTAAGATCGATGGGAAGGCAGAGCAGGCCTGTGGAAGTGGCTGTCTCAATCGCTCGGTACTCCCGAGAATGTTATGGTATTTGATGTAAGTCGCTCAATGTTGCTCATGCGTGTCGTAGCAGATGCAATACGAGTGCGCACTGGAGTGCTGTCCATGCAGAGATCAATGTTCAAACCGACAACTACAAGAGGGCGCGACACTCGTGACAGCGGTGGTCGACTGCGGGCGTAAGGGAGTCGGCGTAATCGCGTTGGAAGATGTGAAAGTTGGGCAATTCGTCGGAGAGTACGTTGGTGAAGTTTTAAGCAGCAAGGAGGCCAAGTTGGGCTGTCAGGAATGTGGTTATAATTGTGCCCTGGTCAAACAGCACGGCGCTGACTGTGTACAGTGCTACCGAGGTGAAAAGCACGCCTACATGCTGCAGCTAAACGCAGATAAAGTGATCGACGCCGCACGCTTTGGTGGGCGCATGCGATTTGTGAACCACAGCTGTGAGCCAAACTGCCGGTTTGAGAAGTGGAGCGTTCGCGGGCAAGAGAGATGCGGGCTGTTTGCGATCTGCCGAGTCAAGGCTGGGAATGAGCTCACGTTTGATTATCGACTCCAGTACGTCGATGGTGGGGTGAGTAAGGCTCAGCATTGATGTCATGCTGTTGTTGTGTGCATCTTCGCTCACACTATATTTTCCAGAATTTGGTCAAGTGCTTGTGCGGCTTTCGAAATTGCAGAGGTTTCATCAGCGCGCAGAAGCGATCTGCCGAAGAAAACGAGTGTGCGCAGCTGGCGCCGATCAAAAAGATGAAGCAGCTCAAGATGGATTTTGTAGTCGAGTGCAAACTCGACGGGGCAACGTTTTCGGCGTAAGATGAGTAGGTAGTCGCCATCATCATTGGTAAGATAGTGAGTACAAGGCATAGCGTTATTCACGCTGTGGTAGCTGGGCCGAACGAAATGGTTTACTGAGGAATTCAGCGTTGGGAGTGGGAAGGAGACTAGGTAAACCGGCACCGTCGCGTTAATTTGAGCGAGCACGCCATAATTGTGAAATTGCTATCTCGGTACGACGTGAAAGCGGCAGCTCAGCTTTTAACGAGTTTTGATAGTCCCAGCACGTGGAGGCGGCATGGTTCTAAATATTGAAGAGAGGCGTGAGCGCAATCGGCTGGCAGCTCAGCGATTGGTCGCCTGTGAATCGCCGGAAACCAGAGCGGAACGGCTTCGGAAACAACGTGAACGAAGTCGAAAGACGCGCGCGCTCGAAACGACAGCAAGCAGAACAGATCGAGTACGTCACGATCGGGAGCGACATCAACGTGTTCCAGCACCGCCTGCGTCGCACCAGCAACGAACGCCGGATGCGACGACACACGACGGACCGCAGCGTGCGTGGGGTAGTGGGGGGGATTCCTAGGCTGCGTCCGGTTTCGGCAGCTTCCAAAAGATCCAGTCTACGACGCCTACGGCTGTCGCTAGGCGCTGCAGGGCTCGACGAGGTCGCATGTGCTGTTTGCGACCGCAACGAGCTCGGAGCAAGGTGTCATATTGTTGCAGTGTCGGATGGCGAAAGTATGCACAGATTGCGCGAGGTGCTATCGAGCGCCGGTGAAGGGCTGCCAGACGAACTTATTGGTGAGTACGACTGCTCCGGTGTAAGCTCGGCTTTCGAAGGTGCGCTACTGTCGAAACGTGGCGTTCGACCGGATGGCAATCTGCACATTTGTAACGAATGTGACGAAAGTTTATCGCAGGGATCAATTCCCAAGTTTTCCATCAAGAACGGGTTCTACGTAGGCACCCTGCCAAGCCAGTTCACAGACATGACGTTGCCCGAGCGACTTATGACGCAGATGGAGTCTGTTGTGGCGGCCACGCGCGTGATGCGAGGCGGAGCTCACCGGTCAATTCGCTCCCATTGTCTGGTGTTTGACGCCACGCCAGGACCGGCTGCGACGCTTTTGCCGATTCCAGTCGATAGCATCACATCGTATCGCGTCGTGTTGGCTGGGCCTTTTACAACAGAGCAGCAGGCACATGTTCGCCAAATGCACCGTGTCCGCCGTCAAGTCGTGGAAGACATGCTGACGTTTTATCGGCAGCACAATGTGCTGTATGAATCGGTGGCAGTGAACTACTCTGAGCTTCTAGACGAGACTATTGCCGAAAACTTGCTTTTCCAAGACGCCAACGCCGAGTTGGAAGTGTCTGAAATGGACGCAGAGCAGGATCGTGTCGGCGGCGTGTGCGACAACGACACTATTTCCGAGACTGACGTCGTTGAGCGACGAGTTGTTTTCATCTCCGACGATCGTGAGGTGAGTACGCAGGACGCACCTGTCGGATCTGGGCACCCGAGTCAAAATGCGTTCCAGCCTCAGTTTCGCGTTCGGCATTCCAACCAATTCGCTCGAAAAGACAAAGCGTTGTTCGCGGGAATGTTCCCGCATTTGTTTCCGTACGGAAGAGGGCACCCTGGCGAGCGGCGGCATGTTCCAGTCTCGTTCGATGCATGCATTTGCTATTACAGTCAGCTCAGCACCCGGGAGTTTGCAGAGGACGAGCTGTTCATGCTCGTGAGCTTTGACTACATGTCACTGCAGAAGATGTACACACAAGTCTCATTGAAGTGCCAGCGCAACCCCACTTTGTTCGAGCCATACAGCGATATCACTGAAGAAGCGCTCCTGCAAGCGCTGACCGACAATGAGCAGCGGCGACAAGGGCGCACACAATCGACACGTGGCGACGACTCTAACGCGACCGACTTCCTTAAAACCGTGGAGCTCAGTGGCAGCGCGATGTGGGGCAGCGACGCCGAGCGAGCGCAATGCCGGCGACGCGCGTTTGCGTACCAGACGCGATTCGGCCAGCCGGCGCTGTTCGTGACCCTTACGCCGAACGTGACTGACTCATTTGTGATGGCGCAGTACTGTGGTGTCATGTCCGTTAACACACTGTTTGACGCCGCGTTGGCCGAGACGCCCGGAACGTCAGCACTACACAGTGCCGCCATGCGAAATGACGTCGCATCGGCTCTACTGTTCATGCGCAACATAGACGCTTTCATTGAGCACGTGCTTGGCGTCCCACCGAAGCGCATGAAAACCAAGTCGTTCGAAGGCCTCTTTGGGGACGTCAAGGCGTATTTTGGAATGATCGAGACCCAAGGCGGCGGCACGTTGCACGGCCACTTCTTGATTTGGTTGGTCGAAGCGCCACCAAACAGCAACGCTTTCGATCGGGCTGTCGCTGCGCATGGTGACCAATACTATCGAGACATAGAGGAGTTTGCAGACAGCGTTGTGTCGAATTCTATGCCATTGTGTGTTTCGGACGCATCTTGCGTCTTTTGCGGACACTCGTTCGCAGATCTTGAAGAACTGCCAATCCCCCCTGAGGCGTACGAAGACCCTGACAAACAGCACGGACGCCCGCTCGCCGAACCAGCACTCGTTCGGTGCTCCGGCAGCAGCAAAACCTTCAGCTCCCAACACGTCATTCGGCGCGTTTTGTTGGAGGATCGACCGCCATTGTGGCCACCTCCGATGCGGCCGTACTCCACGGACGAGCTGAAAGCCAAAGTGCGACTGGAAGCGCCGTGCCGGGGTGGCGTTGCTGCCGCAAAGGCAGCAATTTATCGTCGCGACATGTATCGCGGCGCAGCAGAGCCAAAGGTGGATGACGATACGTACGGCGCGTATTTGCGAGACCTGAACCATACGCCACACCGACTCGATCGGCGCCAGAATGATCCCTTTCGCGACGATGAAATCGCCAGAGCGCTTGTGATGCTGCCGCCATCGGTTGACGACGAGCGGTGGGCGGCTGGCGCTGTCGAATTCGCGATCGCGATGCTAGTCTTCATGCTCAACCTACATTGGTGGTCGCATGCAGGGAGCTGCTTCAAGAAATATCGCGCATCGTCGCCCGGCCGGTGTCGCTACGGGTTTCCACGAGCTAGAATCGCGCATACGTCGTGCTCCAGTGAAGGGGTCACGCTTGCGCGACGAACACCGTTCGAGTTCGTGAATGGTTTCAATCGCGAAATTATGCTGGCATTCAAGTCCAATCACGATATCCAAGTCATGATCGGTGGCCTGAATGCGTTGCTGCGGATTTACTGCGCAACGAAGTACGTGACCAAGATGCAGGAGCAAATCGACTCGATTACTGCTGTTGCTCTTGCCGCATTTAAGCGGCGTCAACTGCGAGAAGCGCGAGACGACGAGACCGCTCACGCCGACCGCGCTGCAATCGGCCGCAGGCGCGTTGCCTCGCTACTTTATGCGTTAACGAATCGTCGCGAAATTGCTGGGCCGCTCACTAGCCTGTACGTGCTCCGAGGATCGTGTGCTTACATGAGTACACCGTGTGCCACGCTCCCTCTCCGAAATGTGCTGCAGGAGCTCATCGAAAAATCAGTACAGTCGTGCGATCTTGTAGAGCTGCAAGAGATCGGCTCTGATGTCACGTTTCGAGCGGCATCGTTTCTTGATGACTACTTGTTCCGACCAACGGTACTCGAGCAGCTTAGTCTGTACGAGTATGTCTGCAAGCACTTTCGCCGCAAGCGAAATCACTCAACAGTGGAGACCGTTTTCTTCTTGCCTGAACACCCACTTTTCAATTTGCACTGCATTGGCACGCACATCGATGAAGTCGTTCCTGTCCTGGCTGGCATGCGCATGCCCTTCGTAGATTCGGAGTCGCCTTTGGAAATCGTCGTGAAGCGGAGCCAGTGCGCATTGGTCTTGTTCAAGCCGTTCCGTGCCCTGAAAGACCTTGTGTCGGACTCCACGGACATCGCAGGATGGATCGAGGCGTTTTCACAGTGGGAACCCACGCGCTCCAGCTTTGTCCGGGAGATCATGGCTAATATGGACGATTACTACCACGCCAGTAAGCAGGCAACAGAGTGTAGCGATCTGAGCGGCGATGACGGGATTTCCGGTGCCAACGGCACCGACAGCGACAGCGACAAGCTCATGGGGACACGTGACGATGCCGATGCAGTGCTTGAACGTGCAGCCGAGTGCGAATCCACAAATTCAGTTGGCCGTAGGTCCGATGAGTTCTGCCATTTCTTCGACGCCATCGACGGCGATGACAACAGCGACAACGACGAGGAAAGCGCCGCTGCCGCTGGTGTTGAATCAACGTTGCCCATCTTTCCGAACTCGGGATTGTCCGTCTTCGAGCAGCGGATACAAAGATTTATTGGGCATGGCCGCGCAGAGAACAGTGAGCACGATCCCAGACTTGCGCAGCCGCGGCTCCACTCTCGACTTCCCCATTGAGGAGCTGCATCGATTCGTCCGCGATTCCTCGAATGACGAGGTCGAACCACAGTGTTCGGAGCAGCCACGCAACGAGCGACCCACCCAAGTCGTCGAGCTCATTGCGAGCGCGCTCGAGAGCGTCTGGGAGTGGTCGCAGCCGACGGAGCTTCCGCCACAGCCGCCACCACCGATTCCACCCTATGCATCCATCGAAGACGTCTCGCGAGCATTCACGCTCAACCAGCGCCAGCACGCCGCGTTTGCCCTCGTTACCACCTCACTTCTCCGACGATTTCTGCGTCAAGAACTTGGCAGTCTCCCTGGTGACGGAGGCGGCTACCGCGCCGACAATTTCGAGGCGCACTTTCGTGATGACCAGCTCTTGATGTTCCTCGGCGGCGCCGGTGGCACCCGCAAAAGTCGCGTGATCGACGCGGTCGATGCATTATGCGCCAGCTGGCACCGCGGCGACTCAATCGTGAAGGCAGCACTGACGGGCAAGGCCGCTACACTCATTGGCGGTCGGACTCTCGTAAGCTTCATGATGCGCCTGCAGCACGCCATCAACGACAAACATTTCGCGCCACTGGACCTTGTCGTGATCGACGAGGTCTCCATGATGAGCAAGACCGAGTGTTTGAAACTCGACAAGTTGCTTCGTCGATACAAGCAGGTTCCCAACGTGCCTTTCGGCGGCGTTCACATGGTGCTCGTAGGTGATTTCCTGCAAATGCCACCAGTCAAAGCCGACCCTATCTACATCGACTCAGCCGAGAAGGCTAAGGTGAAGACCGCCGATATTGAAGGGTTCGAGCTCTGGAGGAAATTTACGACCGTCGTGGTCCTCGAGGAGTCGGTGCGGTTCCGACACGACCCAGAGTGGGGGGAAGGGTGCCGCCTCGCTAGGCTCGGACAGTGGACGCCAGGGTTCATCAAACTCATCAACAGCCGCGTGCTCTCGCGGCACGACCGCGCGGAATCTCCATCGGCGGCTCTACGAGACGAAATAGGCGCCGGTGCAGTCTTTGTTACCCCAGAGAACGCGACCCGCTTGGCCATCAACAATGCGTTCGTGGCGAAAACCGCGGCAATGCTTCCAACCGACATGTTTCCTGTCCGAGTCACGGCCAATTTCAAGGGCGCACTTAACAGACTCAGCCAGAGCGACCTCCGCTATGTCATGAGTCTGCCCGACAACCGCTTCGGACGAATGGCGCCCTATCTTGATCTTATCGACGGCATGCCTATCCAGGTCACGCAGAACGTATCCACAGCGAAAGGCATCGCGAACGGCACGCTCGGTAGCCTGGCATTTGTGCACTTTCCCGATACCACTCGCTTTCGGCTCGTGCACGATGGCGCGTCCAACACAATTGTGCAGCTACCCGATCAATCACCCGACTACGCCATGATCCGTGTTCCGCGGCCGCGACCGACTGCAATCCGTCCTGGCTTCGACCCGGAGCTGTTCCCAGTTTTTTTCGCAACCGAAGCGTACATGAAATCCACAATTACGATCGCGAATGCGCACGACGGAGCATCGCTCGATCGCCGTCAAGCCACAGCAGCTCCCTTTTGTCTGCGCCGTCGGTTCCACCGTATACAAGGTCCAGGGAGAGACGCTCCAATCCATGGTCGTCATGGACTGGAAGTCGGCACAGCGAGTAGTGAACAAGCCGCAACAAACATATCTGCTGGTTTCTCGAGTAACATCCAGAAACGCACTCATTGCATTGCCTCCTTTTACCCAAGAGCTCGCTGCGTGGTCCAAACCACCTGCAAGCGCACTCAATGAAGACGAACGGCTTAAACACCTCAGCAACGTTACCCTGGCAACGTTCCACTCATCACTGGCCGGCGACGCAGTCGCCACCGCCATGGAAGTTGGTTGAGACCCCCTATCTCGCGCCGACTCGTTCCGCGTTGTCGCGCTGTCATGAACAGTAAACCATCAGTTGTGAATGTCTACACAATACCATCTCGTGCTTAGCCAACCTGTGTTGTTGCCCTTTATTGCCATTTGTCGGTCCGTGGTGGGGGCCCCCAACGAGACGGTCACGCGGCTGTTGGTACACCACTGCCACAGCAGCGAATGTCCAGCGTCCCTCCTCCCGTTTAATTGTCTCTCACACATCAGCATCTGTCCACCCACGCGGCGCCGTCGACTTGCCACCGCCATAGAAGCTGGTTGTAGCCTAGTAGCTCGCGCCGACTTGCCCCGCCTTGTCACGCTGTCGTGAACAGTGAAGCGTCCGTTCTGAATGCCTACACTATACCATCACGTGCTTCCTAGCCAACCTGTATTGTTGCCCTCTGCTCCCCTTTGCCGGTTCATGCTGGGGGACCCCAACGAGACGACCGTGCGGCAGATGTGACGCCACTACAGCAACAGCCAATGCGAAGCGCCCCTCCTCCCGTGCGGTTGCTTCTGTCGCGCCGGCCCCTGCCCGCCCACGTGCCACACGCGCCACTCACGCCGCCGCCCGTACGCTCGCTGCTAGCTCCTTTTCAGCAAAGTCCGGTTTGGATAGCTGTGTTGCACCAATGACATCAAATGTTGCCCTATGTTGCCCTATGTTGCACGCGCGGTGCGCTAGCGCCTTGTGTGCAGCGAAGGTTTCTTGAAGAGCGAGGTGAGCCGAAGGTTGAGAGATGACAAACAGAAATCCCTGTTGACCCCCCAACGACAGTTCTCACTTTGTTCGAACTGCGAACTGCGAATATATTTATTGAAACTAGCCGATGAAAACATGAAAAAAATCCGCGCCCTTTATCATCCTTTAGCGAATTGCAACCCCCCTCTCGACACCCGAGATCAAGGTCAGCAACGCGACTCTTGGATGTCGAAGGCATTTCCTCCAACCTCGGTCGAACTCGGAAACTTGAA
>JAABLK010000920.1:0-13921 GCA_012295415.1 Phytophthora chlamydospora | reverse complement strand
GAGATCACGGAGGAGCAGCTGCACGCGCCGTACCGCAACAACACGCTGCGCTACATCGCTCTGCGCATTTGCATCATTGTGGTCCTGGTGATTATCGCTGTGCTGGCGCGCAAGCGCTTCCTCGACCTGGAGGACTTTACGGGCGCCACGGCCCACACGACGAGCTGTCTGCTGATGCCGTTGATCATCTACCTGCGCGTGTTCTGGAAGAGCATGTCGTTCCTGGACAAGGGCGCATCGATGCTGGTGATTGCGGTGTGCGCTGTCACGGGTTGCTACGTGATGATCCACGCCGGTAAGCAGCTCTTCACGCCGTCGGACGACGACACGCTGTTCTCATACTGTGAGGCGGAGTACCAGGACGAGCCGTACTACATCCGCAACAATAGTACCAACTAAGCCGAGCCGCAGCAGTGGAGGAAGCAGCGCGTTTTGGTGATGATATACCATAGAGTGGTGGGATAGAGGTTTATATCCGTGCCCGACAAGTTCTAAGAGCAACCAAAATATAGTGTCTCGTGTTGTATCTGCAAATGGGTAGTATCTGTTCGCGTATGCGTGGATGTAGACAGTGTGCTGAAGCTGGCAGTACAGATAAATGTAAGTCAATGTCCCCTCTTCACTTCGACAAGCAACTGCCTTAAGGCCCACAAGTGACATCAATGCGCGGTGTGTGGTCACCCATTGCAACCGTAACGCGTATCCGGCAGTCTGAAGCATTGCTGTCGCACTGCACTGCACGAAGCGGTGTGCGGTGCTGAGCACGGCATCATCTTGGTAAGCTTTTGCGTGAACTGCAGTGTCGCGAATCATATTCTAGATGGCTCTCATTGAAATTCGTACTAGTAGTTCGTAAGAGGATCGTGCTAGAGCAACAGAACTTTTAAGTTTGAAAACGGACATTATTTGACATCCCACGGTACGAAGAGGAGGGATGGCATGGCACTCAAATCCTGAAAGTCGTGAGTGTTTGGAGCGTCAAAACCTCTCCCTTCGTCAAAACAAGTTCAATTGGGGTGTGTAGTGCCTCATCAGAAAGCTCTATGGGCTACGAACCACCTGAGGGAGCTAACAGAATGGGAAAGTGGCATGGTCTAAGAAATCGAAAAGTTAATTTGGATGAGTTTTGCGAGTTGCAAGTCACCCCCTACTCTCCTTTTTATTCACCCGGTGTTGATTTCCCTTGGCCACCAAATATTGACCAAATGTAAAAAATGAAACCGAAAATGTCGATTTTGTGCTGTTCATATTATGTTGCTCTAGACTACTCCTTCGCAAGAACTATGTTCACAGTTCGTTTTAGAACTGTCATTGGGAGTGATTTCATGTCAGATACCGGATGCGCTAGAGAAATGCCATATTACACGTATTATTCATTGTAACCAACGTTTTTTGCCGTCTTTTTCGAATTTGGGACAGCTGACTTGAATTCAGTATCAGGAGGGACCCATCCAAAAACAACAACGACAGGAGTGTCCGCATTGTCAGACACCGGTAACATTGACTTGGAAACGATATTCCCTATACAAAAACACTGTTATGAAGATCTCGGTAAACGCTTAACCACCACAACTATCAGTCGCGGCCGATGTCAGATACCGGTACGAGCTCGACGCCACAAGACGCACGCAAGGTGAACACAAAATATAACGGGAAGCGTGCTGCAGTTTATTTGCACTGTCGGCACCGCGCGGAAAGGCGGTGAAAACCAGCGCTACGTTAGCACGCAACCGGCATCATGCCCCCACGCCGCTCAACACCGCGCTGCGCTTCAGGCCCCGCTCTACCACGATCGAGGGAAAGTTCTTGACCGCGCTGTGTACCTTTTCCATGACGTGGAAGAAGCACATCAGCGAGCCAAACCGAGAGCTGCCTCCAAACACAGAGCGGAGCGCGTTAAACTGCGCTTGGTCTGCGTCGGCCATGGCGTGCTGAACTACGAGATGCTGGCACGCGATCCAGAAGTATAGACACTGCAGCGCCAGCAAGGCTGCCTCAATTACAGACTGCGTCTCTTGACTGATGACGAACAGCGCTACCACCTGGAGCGATCCGAAACACCGATGACTAGCACAGGATACTCACGATAGTTCATCTTGTAGGTCGCGTCAACGTGGAGAATGAAAGACTCCTGCGGCAGCAGTATCCGAAGCACGAGTGCCTTCGTCGTAATGCCTACGATGAAGGGCTTCTCATCAGAGCCGTTGCCGACTACCGGCTTGCCCTCGGGATCCAAATCCCAGCCAAACGTGAACGGCTGCGCCATTGCCTCGCTTCCAGTGAACGTCCTCGCGTGGATCCACTCCTTTAGC
Source organism: Phytophthora chlamydospora (assembly GCA_012295415.1). Taxonomy (NCBI): domain Eukaryota; phylum Oomycota; class Peronosporomycetes; order Peronosporales; family Peronosporaceae; genus Phytophthora; species Phytophthora chlamydospora. Next base: position 11,609 of record JAABLK010000920.1, on the reverse strand, counting down.
CCATCGACACGACCATGGTTCACTAGATAGGTGCGGGAATAGTGGATCACAAAGTTCTGGACGATTTTCAAGTTTGGCAGGTCTGCCGAAGGGATCGAAAACTTGCGAGCGAGCGCGTGGCAAATACGCATCGGTCGCTGGTGATGCTCCGCTAGCTTTCTGCAGAACTGCTCGTTAACTTCTATCGCTGCGGCGAGCTGACGTCAGAGGTGTGCCGGCCGAACTCGTAAATCGACACGAGATTCGTCTCGAGACAGGTGATCATTCGTCCTCGCCAAGCGCACTTGAACTCGCTGGCGTCATGGCAGGCGTCGGAGCTGCACTCCAGCAGTCGGTACCGCGACTTGTGAGGCTCGGCGCCCACGCAAGCGGTACACTTCGACGTATTGCTCTTGGCGATGTCGAACGCGTTCAGAGATTCGAGCACGGCGTCCGCAGCGTCAGCATCGACCGAGATGGCCGTCTCCAACCAGGGGATTCGTCTGGGCATGAAGGACTTTGAGTAGGCGCAAGTCCTGTCGCGAAGGAGCTGCCGACGCAGCGATAGCGATGAAGTCTTGCTGGTGCTCGGATGCGCTTGTGGCAGCCTGCGGCTTGCCACTAGAGTTGTAAAATAGTAAAATACTTAAATACCGTTAAATACGTTTCTAGGACTAAAAACGTTAAATACGCGTTAAATACTTTCGGGCGATCGTATACTTCTGTAAATAGGAACTTTGTCAAATGGCAACTGCCGGACCAGACCTCCAAGCGGCCACTTCAAGCAAGACCAGAGGAGGCCATTGCGCAAGCTGCACACGGCGCAGTGCTCACTGCAGCGCTCGCTCCGGATCTACCTCTATAGCCTTCATGTGCCCACTTTCTGCGAGCAGGTCAGCCGGCTCCCCCGCCTCATGGACCTCTGCTTTGGAGAACGCACTCCATCAGTAGCAGTTTTTTACGTGCGATTCGTGCGCGCGCTGGGCGAGAACCAGCACTTCACAACTCAAAATTCCTCGAGCAGCTCAAGCGAAGCCGACCAGCATTGTCGACACGCCGCAACACCCAGACCCCAAGTTTACGATGGGTCGCAAGGAGGATCCGATCCGAGAAGAATTCAACACCGTTCGCCCTAAGTGCGAGACGAAGCAGCATCCAGACGTTTCGTGTCAGCACTGCGGGGTGATCATCATGAATGCTCAACCAGCGCGTCACCTGTACCCACATATTCTGGCTTGTACGGCGGCTTCTTCGGTAACGAAGACGAAGTGGAGCAACATGTCGGAGCACAAGGCAGAGAAAAAGCGCAAGGCACTCTCCCAAGACGGCCCTGGCTTTCGTACCCCAACCAAGTCTCGTCGACTTGGCTACGGCGGAACGGCTCCCGCGACACCTACACGACAGGAAGTGAGTAAGGCGGACGAGAAGCAGTTCCATCTCGAGATTTCCCTCATGTTCTACACGGGAGGAATCCCTTTTCGGGAGATTGACAACCCCCACATGCGCCGCGCACTAAGACATTATCGGCCTAACGCCAAGCTTCCAACACGCCAGAGTCTTAGCTCAGGTTTCTTGGATATGGCCTTCACCCTGGAGAAAGAGAAGCTGGGAGAGCTTCTTAAACAGCAACCTCGAGTGATCATCGTTACAGACGGCTGGTCTAACATCAACAGAGAGAGCATCGTCAACTACGTGATAATTTCTCCGAAGATGCGGCCAATGATGTGGTCTTCTGGCACGACCGGTGACGATTCTCACACGGGTGAGTTCATGGCTTCCGAAATATCCCGCGTGATTGCTGAGGTGGAAGCTGTTGCTGGCGTTGGGAAGGTACCTGCTGTCGTCTCGGACAATGCAGCTAACATGAAGAAAGCAGGCCGTCTCGTCGAGGAGAAACACCCAAACGTGATCTACAATGGATGCTCGGCACACGCTGTAAACTTGCTGCTCAAAGATATGTTCAAGATTAAGCTGTTCGCTGATGTCCTGAAAAAAGCGGTGAAGTTGGTCACATTTGTCCGTGCTAGACACTTACTGCTGCGTCGAGTTCGAACCAAGCGTTCTCAACTTACCAGAAAGGCGGGTGATCTATCGGTGCCGGTATCAACTCGGTGGTACGCTCAAGAGAAGTGCATCAAGAGTGTGGTTCGGAACAGGGCACCGCTGAAGGCTGCTTTTGCTGATGCGGAGCTGATGATGCACTACAGTGATGGAGTTGCCGACAAGATGAATGAAGTTCGCGCAATCTTGCAGGACAAGCAGTTTTGGACAGATGCCAAAGCTGTAATCCGACTGACCAGGCCGGTTACCCGTGTACTCGCCATGTTTGAGACGGACACCTGCTCGAACTCCATGGTTCTTCACGAATTTGATCGACTGAAGAAATGCTCTGTGTACACACAGCCTCTTTCCAGTTTAAGAGACTCGGCTGTCCAAGAGAGAATCATCACCCTCATCGGTGAGCGCTGGGAGTTCATCAGTCCCCCTTCCAATTTAACAAGGATTGCCTACTTGCTGGACCCGTCAAAGGACACTTCAGCTTTCACCGGAAACAGTCTCGGAGAGACAGTCACGGATGCTGTTACTCTTGCTCAACGCTTCGGCCTGCCGTCGGATATGACCCCAGCCAGCTTTCGATCGCATTTGTTGGATTTCATCGGCATGAAGGACTCGTGGTCTGACGAACAAAAGAAGAAGGCCAGTATTGACTCGCCCTTGCACTGGTGGTTGCTGGACGGGTCGTTTCGTCGGCTCCGCTTCTTTGCTGATAAAGTGTTGAGCATCCCGACTTCATCTGCTGCCAGCGAGCGTTTGTGGAGCATTCACGGGTTCACACAGAACAAACTTCGCAATCGGCTTCACGTGCGCACCGTGGAGAAGCTGGCATTTATTTACAACAACAACGGCGACACTAAGCCAACCAGCTTGCCACTGTACCAGGCGACAGATAGCTTGAGCGACTGCGAGAGTGATAGCGATGACGACTTGTTCGACATGCGCGACGCAGAGTTCGAGTACTTGCTCTATGCAATCGTTAGTGTCGACATTGCAAGCGAAAACAGACAAGCTCGTAGTTCCTCAGCGTAAGAGTAGAAAGCGCCAACTCAATAATACGCGAACGTTGGCCGATCACCATCTTCCTTGTATTTCACAAATTTGCCGATTGAATCAACTGGTGCTTCAACTCAGTGATAGCAGCTCATTTCCAGCAGCAGCAGCACGTCTTGCGCCTAAAGTTTGCATGCAATTTCACGTCACTGTGTCCTGTTAACGCCTGGAACACGAGCTTCGTCGGCAGATTCTGCTTGCTAGGTATTCGTGTACAGCGGGTTGTTCGTGAACACTGCCGCAAATCCATGTCAACTTAACAGCGTCCTTGCCCGCAGCAAACCGCCACCAACACGCCCACGAACGAGAGATAGCGTCCTCATGCAGGTGCCTGTAGGCCGAGTACTTTGAGAAAGAAATCCTGCTCAACGGCCACCCGGCCACCGACCACGCCATCCGTCGGTCTACGGGCTACAGCGAGCAGACGGACATCCACTCCTACGCCGCCACCATCCGCGAGGCGCTCACGTTCAGCGCGTTCCTGCGCCAGGGCATCGACGTGCCCGACAGCTACAACTACGACTCGGTGAACGAGTGCCTCGACTTGCTGGACTTGCACCCGATCGCCGACCAGATCATCCGCGGCAACTCCGTGGAGCGGATGACCATCGGCGTGGAGTTGGCGGCGCAGCCCAGCGTGCTCTTCCTGGTCGAGCCCACGAGCAGCTTGGACGCGCGATCCGCCAAGCGGATCATGGACGGCGTGCGCAAGGTAGCCAACACGGGCCGCACGGTCGTGTGCACGATCCACCAGCCGTACACGGAGGTCTTCAGCGTGTTCGACAGCTTGCTGCTGCTGAAGCGCGGCGGCGAGACGGTGTTCGCCGGCGACTTGGACAAGCACGCGCGCGAGATGATCGCGTACTTCGAGGCCATCGACGGCGTGGCCAATCTTGAGGACAACTACAACCCGGCGACGTGGATGCTCGAGGTGATCGGCGCCGCGTGGGCAACAGCAATGGCGACAAGACGGACTTCTTGAAGTTTTTCCAATCGAGCAAGCCCTTCCAGTTGCTGCAGTCGAACCTGGACCGTGAGGGCATGTCTCGCCCATCGCCGTCGATGCAAGCGATGAAGTACGCTGACAAGCGCGCCGCCACGGAGATGGCCCAGATGAGGCTCTTGACGCAGCGCTCGTTTCGCATGTACTGGCGCACAGCGTCGTTCAACCTGACGCGCATCTTCGTTTTGTTTGTGCTGAGACTCGTCTTCGGTGTCACGTACGTCGGTGCCGAGTACCCTTCGTAATCGGGCATCAACTCGGACATGGGCATGATGTACATGGCGGTCGGGTTCCTGGGAATCGGCTCGTTCAGCAGCAGTCTGCCCGTCGCGTCGCAGGAGCGTGGCGGTCTTCTACAGCGAGCGCGCCGTGCAGACGTACAACGCGTTCTGGTACTTCTTCGGCTTGAGCGTGACGGAGATCAAGTACACTTTCGTCGTACTGGCCCGAGACGAGCACGATCTTCAGGTTGAAGCGGCTGCAGGGCACGGCCCAGGAACCATCCACGTCCTTGCCCGTTGAGCCCCGGCGTCTTCTTCTGGCACCAGCCCGAAGTGCTTCTCCTTCATCTGGCAGAACATATCCGTGTCGCACCTGACGACCTTGTTCTTCTCGAGCCGCGCAAACGAGATGATTGAGTTGAATTCCATGAAGCTGTAGAGAACAGATCACGATGCACACCTGCGCGGAGGACGACGGTGTGTGCTTGGCGCGCTCGCATCCTGGACGCAGCCACTGCAGCTCTCGCTGGTTCTGCCATCGCGGGGTTTTGCGCTTGAACTCCTGCGTGAAGCACTCGCCCGGTCGGCTGTCAATGACCTCGCCGGCCAAGTACGTGTTGGCAGCCGCGACATTCACCTCGAAAAGGCCCTCCATGATGCCCAGCAACGACACATCGGAGGTGCCGCTGTCCAACTTCGAAGAGCAGCAAGTTGCACTCGCCGGCCTTCTTGTCCAGGTCGTACGCGATGATGACAGCCGACTTATTGATGATACGTTGCAAGTTCAGGCCAGCAACGGCGCTCAACGTCCTAGTCGGCTGCCACCGTGATGGTGACGCTCGAGACCCATACCGATGAAGGCTTCATCATGAACCTTCGTTTCCTCGCGTGCTGATCAGCATTAAGGGCGATATCTCCACCGACTGAAAGGCATTCGCCTTGAACTTGAACTGCACGGCGACCTGTGGGAAGGCGCTATGGTCCTTAACCTTGGAGCGCAGTCCTTGAGTCGGTCCGCACGAGAACTTGCGGCAAGACTCCTCAGAGCAGACTGCCGCAACAAGGGCTGCCGATTGTGTAGTATTGTAAATCCGCAAAACTCCGACTTTATTGATTGCGCCATTTCAGCTCATTTGCCCGAATATTTAACGGTATTTAACAGCTATCAATCTGCATTTAACTGTGAGAAACGCTATTTAAGTATTTAACCAGGTATTTTACAACTCTACTTGCCACCCGCCAGTTGCGACACGGCGTTAGCCGCCTACTGATTGGTCGACGGACACACACCCACACTTCCCGGTGCACACAGCAGAAAACGTCCGCTGGGCCAAAGCCGCCACGGCGACGGGTGCTGGTCAGCGCCGCTGCGGTGGTGACCCATTTCCCACCAACCGAGTCTGCAGCTAAAGCCACCGACGCTTTGTCGATTAAGGCATCTAAGTTAAAATCGAGTGCAGCAGCCAATTAAACACCGAGACGCCGCAGGCACACAGCAGCAGGAGCAACACATGCAACGCCACCATGTGCTGCACTGCTTGATCTATTGGTTCGATTCTAAAGATACGGTCCTTTCGCTTCATATAGGTTCATGGCCAATGATAAACTACTTGGCGTTTGCTATATGATTAAGATAGGTAAGACTCCGTTTCGTTCTGTGGATCATATCTTCTGCAACAGACCACTACAGTACGGATAGCATTGGCTTCCGGTGACGGCTTCATGAGAGCTTGGATAAGCTCGCAAGAAGCCGTATGCATATCGAGGCTGTTCTGAGTGGTTATGGGGGTCATAAGTAAGAAGCAATCGCCATTGTTGCTTTGTCAACATGGCTGGCAAGCCCGTGCAATGGCGTGAAGTCACCCAACAAGACTGGGTCTCGAGCGCTGACTCGAGGTGCCCAATACGGATGCAAGCCCTGAACGAGATGACGCGGCGCCAACGTTGACATCATTTCAGCGTATGCAGCTGCTTCTTGCAAAGAGAGCTGTTAATGCGCAGCACCCAGTGGTTGCGGACAATGGCGAAGGTATGGATGCGTTGATGAGTGGGCTGAGGTAACAAATACGGCGAATCACTTACACAACTCTGCTTCTTTCGCGGCAACTTGTTTCATGATACTAGGATTGCTGAACTACTTGCAAGGAAAGGATCGTGCCGCTAAAGTGCTCATCCGTAAGAAGCTGCTTTGGATCTCGGACCACACGAACGGGCAGTATAAACTTATCCGCCTGCATCTCGTGGATGCTCATGCGCCAGAGCCCCTTGAAGATATGCTGAGTGTACGTTACCAGCACTAAGGATTCGTTTGTGCGCATTTATTCAATCTTCTACTGTCGATGCAGGTTTTTCGTGCCCCTACGAAGCCAATAGGCAGGACACCGACTCATTGTTACTCATGGCAGCATTGTGGAATCTGCGGAGCGATTCTGAGTATCTGCCTCAGTCTGGGGCAATCATTGACATTAAGGATTACTCAAACTTCCACGCGGCTGAGTCAACTGAGCTGGGAGGGATCCCGTGTGTGAGCTACGTGATGTGGATTTTACCGGCAAGCTCACGATCCACGATTGGTACTATGGTAGCGAATAACGTATTTGTAGTTTGTTGGCAGAACCGAACACAATCGATATTTTATTCAATGGGTGAATGGAAACATATTTTTTGCGACCTTTCAGCTACAGAGTCATTTCTGAAGTCGCGTGGTGAAGAGCAGGTGAGGGGGCACTGAGAGCCTACATCGTTTGTAGGTACACCAACCGTTTATGGGGGCCAGGTCTAACTAACCTTACATATGCAGATGACAAAACGTCAGGGTTCCAAGAACTACAGCAGCGATGAGATGAGGTGCTTGTTGGTGTACGTACAGCGCTATCTTCCAGCCAAGCGTGCCGAATGGGAAGCTTTGGCAGCCGTCAATAACACAGCGAAGGAGACACAGTGGAATACACGGGATGCTGTAAGCCTCAAGAGAAAATTCCACAGCATATGTGTGGCTTCTAGTCGCGCTGGCACGGAGTTTGCCGTCACTACAAAGCAGATTCTGGGCATGCTAAATCAGCACAACAACGTCAAACAGCAAACCGCACCGACTCCTCTTGCTGTCACAGCCCAGGCCGAGCTAGGAGGTGAAGAATCAACGAAAGCGTGTGCAGCTTTAGCAGAACCGAGACCGGAGCAAACCCAAGTTCCAATCGTTTCTGGAGGTTGGTCCCGCGAAGCAAACGTTATGCGACCGATACCGGCAGGGCGATGACAGCCCCAGAGAGCCGACTCGTTCACATCAGCTTCAGAAGATCTTCAAACAGAGGAAGGCTGACCAGCGAGTGTCCCGACGACGCCATCGAGAGATACAACGCTCTACCATGCAGCCTAGAGAAATGTTGCGGGCGACCGTGCTGCTCACAAAGCCAATGATCGTATGACCAAGAAGGTAGAGCAGCCCGTAAACACACATGTATTTGTACCCCGGACCCTCAACTAGCTTTTTCTTTTGTTCGCCATTTCAACTAGGAACAACGCAGCATCGCTGGAGCTGATGCCGTTTTGTTGAGCCACAGCTAGGCAACGGAAACCTAACGAGCAAGTCAGAATACGCATAACTTGTTCGACTGGCACTGCCTCGACCTGATGGAAAACCCTGAAACACCGAGCGAGCAAATAGGGTTTGTAAGCAGGTTCGATCCCTGTGAATCATTGGATCCGGATGGTAGCTGCTCTAACAGCTTCTGCTTCTATGACGATTCAACAACAGATACAATATCGCTAACGATGAGCGAAACCCTCTCAATGACACGCGCGCTAACTGAACGTAAGCGAGACCCAAGCGTCCCACTTTTCATGGGAGTTGGATCACAAAAGAGACGCAGACTTCGGCGTCGCAGACAGATGGGACTTGCTCATGCTCCACCACCTTCAGAATCTAACATGGATATCTGTAGGACGTCGTCCAAGGTTAAAATGGTGGATCCCAAGGTCGAGGTCGTGAATCTAACAGGCGACAGCAGTTAACTACATCGTGAAACGGAGTGCTTTTATTCTACTCACTTTATTTCTGCTTGGATAGAATAATCGCCAGCGTGTGCATTATTGTGCCATGATCATGTAAGCAAATGTGAACGCTGCATGCGTTGGTACATATTTGCCACATATACATATTCGGCAGCAATCTGCTATTGTACTGGCGAGATGAAGTGGTACACCACCTTCACACAAAGCATCGCTGAACCGCGAATACTGAAACGTCACGGACCGTAAGACCTGCATTGGAATGGTCGGCTTCGCCGCATCATAGTTTCTAGTTCCCAAGCTTCGCGTCCTCACTGACCTTCGAGTTATGGCCCACCGAACACCCCAAGAATATATGCTCATTGTGCGTACACACAGGTATTTTTTTGCCAAAGCGCAGCCGTACGCGAGCATGTAGCGAAGTGTTTAGCGGTGTCAGAGAGCCTGGTTGCACGCGTGGTGGCTGCCTGGAACAAGCATGGCGACGATCCGTTCGCGGTGCTTCCAGCGAAGCGCGGTCGTCCACCAAGGTCTGAGGTCGAAGATTACCACGACTATATTACGGAAATAATAAATGATCGTAATGTTTCACAAAAACCGACAACCTCATCTGCGCGGAGCTACAAACTCTGACAGGTGTAGCCATTCCGGAGCAATGAGTCCAGTTCACCGAGTACGAGATTCAGCTCTAAATATTAATTCATAGAGGGTATTCAGTGATATGTCGATATATTATGTAACAGGTTGAGTAAATTACCGCAGAGGTCCAACGAGAAACAGATGGCCTGTATATAACCCCGTTTTTTTTAGGCATTGGTCGAGGCAGCTTTCTGGCTTAAGTATATTTTGAAGTAGGGTGAGCTTTATGTGCTGCAAAGGGGCTCACTTAAACAAGACGCTACTGAGCTTTCCAAGGATCTTTTCCGTTTGAAAATTGGTTTGGTAGATCAGCCACAGCGGCTTCCTGAAGTTGGTGTACCACTTCATCTCGCCAGTACAATAATGCAATATTACCAGTTTCATGCGCGTTTGGGTATTGCGCTGTACAGCCCACTAGTCACTATTTTGAGATAAAACCCTTGTTTGTGAGAGCAGCCAAACGCTTGACGCCACGCCATTCACAGGATCCGATCAACGAAGACGGCAGTGAGCGGACGAAGCTCCTCCAGATTGCGCGAGGCAGAGGCCGAGTTCAGGCCAGTGTACCATCGACCGGACCACAGCCAACACCAGCGCCTTTGTACGGTTTGCCTTCATCGACGCCATGACAGAGAACACGTGCCGCTACTGTACGACACACTCGGGCTCGAGCAGAGTGTGAACCCTGGGGACAATGTTTACAGCACTTGTTTGCTGTATATGAGCCAGCAATCTGCAGATCGACGTTAGGATTGGAGGCGTGCAGTCCTTGTGTTGCAGCCAGTATGGTGCTATGGAAATCAACTCGGGATCGTTGACGTAAAGCGTTTTTCTTGGCAATTCTTGCTCACTTACCATGGAGGCAGCGGACGAAACCCAGCAACGGGCGGTTGGTGCCGAGATCGCGGCATCTAGGGATCTCGTTGAGGCAAAAGCTGCACTGCAGGCGCTGCTGCAACGCCACCGACTGGGGGGTCCAACGGTCGATGCAAGTCGTGACAGAGATGGCCAACAGGAGTGACGAGTTCGCAAGATCCTGTGATGCAAGTGAGCAAGCCGATGTAGCCTACAATGAACAGCTTTGCCAGGAGATGTTGCGGGTGCGACATCTGCGCAGAACGGAGCATGCGGAACGGATCTTAGCTGCGCGGCACCCACAGCGAGAGCAACGTGGCGAAGAGATTGCCGGACACGCACCCCATGCCAGGCCCGAACCTTGTGGAGATGTCGATTTGCCGCCAGCAGCCAAGGGACTGAGCACTTTTCTGCAGACGCGCAACGAAGCTCCCAGCCCGGCACCCCGGACAATGAATCGCTTGCATGCCTGGGCAATGAGCAACTTGGCGTCAAATGCAGCGGCAGCTGGAAACCAAGAATCTCCAAGTGATGAGGGGAAGTCTACAGGCGATCAAGGCACTGAGCTTGGTTTAGCGAGGAAGATTCTTCAAGCGCGAGTGACGCCGACGGTGATCAAGATGAAAAACAACCAGCCCCAAGTGCTGAGGTGAAGACAGCTGGTGATCAAGGCACTGAGCAAGGGACTGCAGAGGATGATTCGTCAAACGCGAGTGACGCCGCTGCTGATCAATCGGAAAGTCCTCCGACGTTGGAGTACGTCCCGAGTGAGTTGAAGAGGAGTACGTCTGAGTAGGGTAAGCTTCCTGACATGGCGAGTGCCGATGCAGAAGTGTTTAACAGGTTAAAATTAATGGCAGCATGCATTCCCGCAACTAAGACTTCTCGTCGTCGACATGCATGCTGCTTACTTGCGCGTACTGTATATATCTTTTGACGGGCCAGCCCATATCACCAACATGTTCAGTGCATGTCGAGTGTGCTCGCCTCACGCCCTCAGTTCTCGTCTTCCTGCGAAAATGCCAGGGAGAAGCAAAGGCACCCAACGGCTCGGGAAAGGTGGCTCCAAGCGCCACCTGAAGATTCATCGCGACGCCATTCAAGGCGTCAGTAGGCAAGCCATTCGGCGTCTGGCTCGGCGCGCTGGTGTGATGCGAATATCTACTCCCGTATATTACGAGACACGTGCTCAGCAACCTCATTCGTGATGCGGTCACCTACACGAAGCATGGCATCCGAAAGACTGTGACCCGTGGACGTCATATACGCTCTCAAGCGGCAAGGCCAGTCTCTGAACGGATTCTGAGCAAAAATATGTTTTAGTTGCTAGTCCGGTAATATTAAGTATAATAAAATATCACAAAAAGCTAAAATAATTTAAAAAACAATACAAGGTGCAACAAATGGGATTTGTGAGATGCTGTGCGGATTAAAATAGGTTTATGTGACGCGGTGGAAACCTCACCTTCAGGAAAAGTCGTGGCAGGAAGCGAAACCAACGTCGTAGAGCAGTTGTCGGGCCGACGAGGAGGCTCAGATGGAAAAGCAAAATACAACAAAAAAACAAAAGTGAAGCAAACGAAAACAAAACTGAACTAAACAACAAAGCGCGAAAAGCAAAATACTTAAGTATTAGGACAACAGAACGAAAAGCACAAAAAAAAAAACGAAAGCAAACCAAGGTTCTTACGAACTACGTCTTTCCGGGCTTGCTAACTGGCACCACTCGCAAGGATGGCACGCGGAGTGACAGAGCGTGACTGCAATGCACGTAGACACCAGAGCTGCGAACACGA
>JAABLK010000091.1:0-62409 GCA_012295415.1 Phytophthora chlamydospora | reverse complement strand
CGGGGACTTCCCGCCGCTCCTGGGGGCTTGGATAGCTTGCACGAAGGGGTAGACCATCTCAATTTTCGCCGTCCCATATTTTTCCAGTTTTTTTTCCCCCCCCCCCCCCCCCCCCCAAAAAAAAAAAAGTCTATCATATTTTTGTACCGATTCTGACCCCCATATTAGACCCCCTCTCTCTTCACTTAGTAATCTAATGTCCCATGCACGGCGACGACTTAGAAGCAATGTTACCTGAATAGTGATGGGCGTCTTGGAGAGCCACTTTAAATTTAATCGCCTCTCATCACACATAATGTTAGTTATTAGACATAGATGCTAATGGACTGAGTGAACAAGACCGCTCGATTGAAAATTGGCGCCAAAACAGTCGGCCTAACTCTTCGGCTGACCAACCAAACGAATGGCTGGCAGCTCTGTGCTGGCAGTGCTTTGCTGAAAGTCCTTTCATTATACAATCGCCTACGTGTCGAGCACGTCCATGCCCCGAGTCAGTCTCACCAAGTCGCAGCAGTTCAGCTCTGTGGCTACCACAGGAAACACCCGCGCTTAAAATGCATGCAGCTGGCTGAGTGGTGTCAAAAGACTTTCGAGTTGAAGAGCATGCCTGGAAAGAGCACAATGAGCAAGATTGAGATACTTCGTGGCGTTGACGTTGACTATCAAGACGTCCGGCGCATGTGCTCTCCTGAGATGAGGCTGCTCGAACGCAACATGCTCGAGACACTGGCTTTGTATGAAGGACGTTCTAGCCTTACTTACTATTCGGTTGCTTTCCTTGCCAGATTCTCGACTGCCACGACTTACCAGGGGCGGATGGTGCAAGCATCTTCTCGCTCGGCACGGCTACCGCGTCCGCCGAGCCCATGGAGAGGTCCATTCAGTGGACGTGCCAACGGCAATGAAGGGCGCTGTTGAACTTCGGGCGAAAATCGCCAAGTGCGACTTGAACGACGTGTTCAATGTCGACGAGGCCTACTTCTACAAAGCCGTGTCGCGGGTGTCTGTCTGTCTGGGTGCTGCTCCCGCCCTGAAGATCAACAAGTCTCGCATGATCTTCCTTGTCGGCTCGAATGCCACGGGATCGGAGAAGCTGCGGCTGTTGGTCTTGGGAAAGTCCAAAAAGCCGCACTGGCTGCCGGACAAGCCGGACAGCATAGCCTACATCGGGACCAGCAAAAGATGGATGACCACACCTGTGTTCAAGGAGTGGCTGGTGGAACTGATCACAAAGATGAAGGCCGCTGACAGGAAGATCTAGCTGCTCTACGACAACGCGCCTGTGCACAAGCAGCCTGATGAGGCGCTCTCGCACGTGGAGATCGCCAGGCTGCCGAAGAACACCACGGCCATGCTGCAGGCTGTGGACCTGGGCGTCATTGCGTGGATCAAGGCACGGGTTTTGAACGACAGATCAGGCGCTGCCTTACTGAGGGTTATCTGTGTTGAGGATGATGCGTATGCTATTGATACAGCAGACACGATGCGTTGGTTGGGAGACGCGTGGGATGCCATGCCCAAGAAGGTGCTTGCGAGTTGCTGGAGACATACAGGTCTGCTCTCAGATCGACTGATGAGTGTGGACCACATTGTCAATTAAATCAGTACTTTGATGCCTTGTACACAAGGCAGTTGTCCTATCACAACGCGAGTTCCGTCTAAATCGATATTATAAGGTGTCTCTCCAAGACGCCCATCCCTGAACAGCAAAAGTTGTCACTTCCGGTACCGTGGTCCGACCACATCATGAGATTTGCAATTACTCTATAAAATTACTTTATGAAACTTCGAGACTCAACTCTGTAGCACGGACGATAATATTTTCTACCTCTAAGTCTTGCCCGTAGCTGGTTTCCTCTTTGCTCCTCTCATCTACTCCGTTGAAGACAATACCAGTATGACGGTATTTTTTTTCAATAATAGCCTTACCCTGCAGCTCCTGCCAGATTTCTTTACTCCAGCTCATCGCCTGGAGCTGGTACAAGTTGCTCTTCTTGACCTCCTCGTCACGTTTGATCTTGTCATACACCCATCGAAGCTACTTTCGACGGTAAGCACGCTTGAACGCGGCTATAATTCCTGCGTGCATTGACTGCAGGAAAGCAGTCGTGTTCGGGGGCAGAAATTCAAGGCGACCATTCGTACCAACTAACTCACCGATGTTGTGCAAGGAAGCGTTGTCGACTAGCAACAATATGTGGCGTTCTGAGGCCCGCATGTCGTGATTGAGGGTGAGCAGCCATTCGCGAAAACCTGGCCTGTCATCCACGCTTTCTGATTGGCCTTGTAGTTGAAGCCAAGCTGGGCAGCTGTGCGCTTCTTGAAGCAGTAGGGTTGCTTGGTGCGGCCCAAAAGCAGAGGAGCCAGATCGTCGGAGCCGTCGGCATTAGAGGTGACCGCGAGAGTGATCCGTGTCTTGTTCTTCTTCACGCAGCGGGCCCTTCGTGTGCAGATTGATCGAGCAGGTAGCATAGTCCAGTTTCATCCATGTTTTAAACATCTTGAGGTGCGTATTGATCTGTTAGGTCTGTCTGTCAAGATAATCAATAGCCGTATCTGCTGATGCGGCTTCTCCGTGGCGCTGCCGATAGCGTAGAGCATGACGGCGCTCGAACCAGTGAGCCATCCATCAGCGAACCGCAAGTCCCATGCGTCACAAACTCCTTCCGTAGATCCTGCGCCTTCATCCTGATCAACTACCTCGAAAGGCACACGTTCTGGGCTTCGACGTACTGGATCCACGCCAACAGCTTCTTCTCCAGCGCCAACGACGTGACCTCCAGCGGCTTGCGGCGCTTCCCGTCGCCGTACGCCTCGCTCATGAGGGTGGGCGCCGCTCGAAGGACGTCGGAGATCGTTGACTGGGCGGGTGCCGCTTGAGCTTGAAGACAAGCTTTGCCCACGCGGCAAGCTCGTGTTGGGCCATGGCTGGGCACCCAGCTGCCTTTTAGATGAGCTGTCGCTTCTGGTGGATCCTCATCCAGGCCCCCATAACGCCCAGCGGGTGCAGCTTGGCTCCTATTCAGTTGTGGGAGTGGGATTGACAACGAGTGCAAGCTGGGCGTGGTAACGGCTGGCGTGCGGCGTGGGAGAAGTGACTGGCTGGCGGCGTTGGTGCAGTGCTGCTCTTGCGTCTTGCGATTTCGCTGGTAGACGTGAGCTCTCACCCAAACTCAAATCCTGTTTAAAATGATTGTATTGTACAAATGAGGATATTATTTGTGAGTGGTACCGGAAGTGGCAGCTTGTACTGTGCTGCACGACTGTCACCCCGTGGCAGTTGCATGAATGCCGTTCTTTACCGCCTGGGACATTCTGTTTGGGATTTAATCTGACAGGAAATGTGAAATTTACGTACTATTCGATAATCGAATATGATTTATAAACAGGCATGTATAGACTGGGCATTTGTCGCCCCAATGGGCATCGATGCCACTTTCTAATCCTAGGAAATGCCCACTTTTAATCACTTCAAGCAAGTGTTGCCAGGCGTTGCATTTGCCGAAGCGTCGCAAGCACAAGCTACGAAGCACTCCGACCACCGTGTGGAGCACAATGGGGGAGAGATGAACAACACTATCAGGCACATGCTTGTATGACACGCTGACTCATCGTGCCGCAGCGTTCTGTGTGCCGATTCGGAGTACTTCGCTGGATAGCAACCTGACACTGAAGATGAATCTCAAATGGCACGTTTCTGTCATCAACAATTGCTCGCCTCATCTATTATCAAACTGATGGATTTCGAGCATATTGGAAACTCATTCGGAGCTGCTGAGTATGCAGAAGACATAAATGGTGAAGGCGGGTCAGGAAAAGTTGGTTGATAAAGAGACGGTGAAAGATAGACAAAAGGTATTCGGATCATACATGGTGGACCTCAGATTTGGCGTGTCTCATCGCAACCTCGAGTAAATTTTCTCCATGAATGGTTACGCCGCCGCTGTGCTGCCATCCATCCGACTCCCGTCGGTCAGTCTGCATCCACTGCATTCAAGTTACGCACACCGATCTGGGTCGACCCATGGCTGAGTTGTATGTTCACCCCGTACAGCCGACCGCTGCCGGAGGTATGGTGCAATGCACCCGAACCTCCTTGTCCGATGCCGGGATGATGCATCGCGTGTCGGGCCGTGCTGGCGGTCGCAGACGCGATAAAAAGAGACCACGTCGAACCCGATGTCGTCGTCACCATCGCAAATGCCATAGCAAGGTCAAGTGTGACGTTTAAGGGTTATGCGCCATCTGTGATCGATGCCGTCATCCCTGAACGCACTGTGTCCGCCGCAGGGGGCGCTTCCTCCACGACAACAGCCATCTGTAATAACTGCTGTCACGATAGTATCGTCACATGGGCAGGATCGATCATCACGCCTGCTGATTCAACAACTCAGAAGATTCGCTACCCGCGCTACGTGGAATTCATCGCTGGAATGCCTTCGTTCAAGACGGCGTCGTCACATACGCTGCTGGCGTGTTATGAGTACGCGTGAGCCGGCATCAACGTCGCACTGGCGTTATGCGCGCTCAAGGGCTTTCGCAAGTGGCAATTCTCTGTGTTCAGGTTCAATCACAAGGCTGTCGCGACGCTCGCCAAACGCGTCGTACCTTGGTGGACCCGGATGTGTGCGTGGCACTCGGCAAGTGGAGCAGCCAGAGGGCACACGCACATACCGACCAAGCGCTTCGCCGCGGAGCTCGCTCGTCGCGCGACTCTCATCATGGTCGATAGTACCGCACGAGTCTGCTTTGGTCAGACTGTTTCCGACTCATGGCTAGCATGTCGCTCAAGATCGCCGATACAACCAATTGCAATCCATCAAGAAACGGGTGTCGCTGTGGCAACGCAGCTTAAAAATTCACTTGCTGGGAGTGCGACATCATTGCAGCCAAGAACACGTGGCAGCTCAGTCGACTTCAAGTTGTCGGCCAGCCGCGCACCCTACAATTCGATTGTGCATGTACGTAAGATATGAAGCTCGTACGACTGCAGCGCCCACTCTGTGTCAGCACACCTTGCTCGTGTACAAAAATATATAAAAACGATCAACGGGAACGAAGAAACATCTTTGAGTGTTTATACATTTTCGTATATCTGCAACGATGCTGGTATTGGCACGGATGTATCTTTATTATATAAACAGCGGGTGTCATCCACCCCAGCAACAGTAATTTGTAAGGGTATAATCAGTTAAATATAGTTTTGGTGACAGTGATGTTAACATGAAGCGGGTTTCATAGAAGATGTATGCTTTGTCATAAAAAAGGGAATGGTTCTAAGATTTGTCGGCGGGGAGGGAACCAACAAATTGTATACCAGCCCTGCCATTCGGGAAGATATCGCCGTTGTTAGCACAAGTACAGCCGAGCTACGTATTAGACAAGCAACATACTCAGACAGCACTTTATATTTTGCTGTAGAACCTGAGATATCGAAAAAAAGTAAGCTCTGAATTTGACGGCCCAAATCATTTGGCGCGCACGGTATGTCCTTGTCCCTTTGGCCTTTTATACCTTTCTCGACCTTATTGGCTAAGATCAAACTCCTGCAGCGCTCGTACCAACAGGCTCATGAATCATGAATGGCATCACTTGCTACATCACCAGAATCCTCAGAGAGATAGTTGCACTTGCGCACTTGTTCAGCAAGGAGGAAGCAGGTGGCGGAGGTGATGACCATGGCGACCGGCAGGCGACCGGTGGAGCTGTCGTTAAAAAATCCCCACAGTCCGTAGCAGACGCTGTTGCGGGTTGAGCTGAACGAGAGGTGATAGATCTCACGCATCTTGACATGGATGATGGGTCAACAGCGGAGGAGCCCTCTTGCTGTATCTGCTATGAAAGTTTATTGAGGGCGATGCGACTGGGTTGCCCCGCAGAAACACCACCCTGCTCGGCCGTGCTGTGGCGGACATGCTCGAGCATAGCACTCTACCGTGACCCACGGTGCCCATTGTGCCGTCTGGAAGTTCCAGGCCGCAGGGCAGGCCATGCCTGTGTGCTTGGACTGTCACCGGGTAACTACGCTAGGGGTTTGCGTCAGCGGAACGGCATGCATGCACGCAAACCATACGATTGTATCTACGCACTCTGCGGTCGTTTATTCAACGATGGGAGGCGTGTCTTGGACGACAACGACAGCGTGCTGTGCCGCGAGTGCGTGAATCTTGGCTACCAAGACCGCACTCTGGACATCGACACCAGCCTGTACCGGCGCTTCCTGGCGTTGAGGTGAGATGCGTTGCTATCGTTGGACAAGGTTGCATTTGTTTTTTTGTATGGTAGCTCTGGATAACGTACAACGATGTTCTTCATTTTCGTATATGCAAATCGGGAAAGCATTATACTTCGTTTTCTTAGTACATATCGGGACAACATTAAACATCGTATTTTGAGAAACACCCGACTACGGCGTTGCACTTGCTGTTATAATGGTTGGTACAGGATCGCGTCATACTCCGGTTTTGTATGTGCCTACGTCGACAACGACATACATATTCTTTGTATCTGCAAACAGGGGATATGCCACGGGCAGGTTTGTATGAGCGGGGGCGGTCGTTCGTTGGTGTCGCTTGCTTACGGGTGTGCTAGAGTTACAATATACTTACGTTTGTTATGGAAATATAAGGATCACGTTGTTCTTCGGTTGTTGTATGGAATGTCGAAGACAAATTTGCTCTTGACATGCTGTATCCGATCCGGGAACACTGTGTACGTCATATATCGTATATTCAGCTCGGAGCAACGTTGCTCTTTGGTTTTGTATAGATGGTAGAGGCCAACGTTATTCACTTACCCGCGTTCGAGGACATGCGCACGTTTTAGTCGACGTAACTATGACGACTCGGGACAACAGCGACATTGCCCTTAATATTGACAATTGAGGGCTACGCTAGACGAACAGTTATAATGGATCATCTAGGGTAATGCATCTCTTGGTATGTGTAGGACAACGTAATACTTGCTTAATGTAAAGAGAACTCGGGATGAAGGTGGCCTTGATCTTTGAATGATCAATCGAGGTTAACGTCATACTTGCAATTTGTAAACGCGGATCAGGGGGGTATTACTAGCTATCATTACAGGCTGTCCAGGATAACGTTATACTTGCTGATCCAATGCCCGGTCTGAGCTTCATATTCAACCTTCCACATTCCAATACGCTGGGCGGAAAACGGTCGTTAAGGCATGCTACGCTCTTCCCGACACTCAAGTACACGCTGGATAGACGCACCCTGCACCCGATCGCCATCCGTCCAGAGTGCAGTCCGTTGCAAGATGAGCTGGAGCACCGGGCAGTCGCACTGCAGCAGATTCGAGTCGAGGCGTGGAACGTGGCCAACCTGCACTGCACTCGGCCCTTCGAGAACCACCGTCTCCACTACCCAGACTACCCCGATACTCCCGCACGCTCCCGAGTGCTAAAGAGCGTGCTGAAGTAGGACGTCACCTTCTTCTATCGGTACTGTACCGGCGTGTACGAAACCGACGGCGGGCTAGAGCCTCGTGGTTCGAGCAACGCGCCATTGGAAACGACGATAGCAGAGTACGTTGATCATCGGGACCAAGTCGACTCTCACCGCACTGCCAAGCTGTCCCACGCATGTGATGATCTTCATGCGCTTGCTGTTAAGATGGCCACTGCGACTGCCATCCACATCAACAGCAACTTCGAGAGCAGACTCAAACGCTACACGGCTCTCCGCCTCGGCATCTCGACAAAGGAAGCGAGCAAGATGGTGGCTCGGATCAAAAATCCTCGCATTCAGCACACCGTCCTCGACCTTGAGAGGCTTGCCTGGCTGGAGATGCCGCCGACAGCGCGCAATATCAAGGCCCATCCGGTTCTATTCATCGGGAAACTGTACGACATGCTGTCGATCCTCGAGCCCAAGCTTGAAGAAACCCCAGTTCCAAAGGGGTGCACCGTCTTCACGCTCCTGCTGCAACCGACGTCGTGCGTTCCGTCCTACTATACCGTCAACACGAGGATCCTATACAACCTCGCCAAGAGGATCATCGCGCGCGACGGCGAGGACATTTTCGGGCTGTGCAAGTCGGACGACGGACTGGGGAGACGAATCTACGCAACGGAGGGTGAGTTTCAATCGGTGCACGAACGCTTGTGGAAATCCGAGTTCGACCTCGTCGCGTGCGAGTCTTCTGACGAGAGCCCGGGCGTCGACCCGCGCATCGGACGCGGCCGCCGCAAGTTCGAGCACCAAATCAAGACGAACGGCTACGCAGTCTGTGTTCTGACTTCGATTCCAAGGGACCTGCAATGCGCACCACCTTCGCCAGGCCAGTACAAGCCTCACACGCTCGTCGGAATCGATCCAGGACAACGGATGCCGTTCACCGCGTACTGCCACCCAATCCGGAGTACCTACGGAACCCTACCGGAGCTGCCATGTCCAATGCCGGGCTGATGCAGTGCCTGCTACGGTCACAACAGCGGCAAGCGCTACAGGAAAAAACGTCGCCGAGGGCATCGACGCCGGCGCCGCAGACGTAAGCGGCGCCGCAAGGCTGTGTGCGACGTGGGAGGCTGGTGTGAAATCTGCCACAAACATCAACACAAGATTCACCCGCGGAAGCATGGCGTCCATCGCCGTCTTCGGTTCCTTCGCGACGGCAGCCATGTTCAACAGGCGTCGTCGAGGGAGTACCGCCACATGGCTCGCATTGAACACCACGCCCGGAAGGTCCGCCTTTGCGAAAACGGCCTATGCACGGCGACGTGCTGGGAACGAGACGTAAACGCCGCCAAAAAACATGTGACAGCTGGGGCTGTTGCAAGGAGGAATTACCTTATCCGAGTGGACATCCACTCCGATTGTGATGCAGGTACCAGTCCACTTTCTTAAACCAAAAATAACAATAAAATTTTATAACAACAAGCTACTGGTATTTCTAGTAATTATCTCAGAATTATTTTTTTTAGGAGAGCGTCCTCGTCCTCGGTTCTACTTCATGTATTTATAATTCGTCTTCTTGCAAGTCTCATTCTCAGCTCATTTTACTACCACCAAGCTTCCTCGCAACGATCTCTTCATCACGTCCGTCAACACCTATGGGGGAATTCAAAGCCAAGCCAACAAGGCCGTATGGGTCGGTACCGTTCGTGCTGAACGCCTCTGATTTAGCTGCTGCCAAGTCCCTCGGTCTCCTACGTGAAGACTCTCCCATCACCACCACAGACAACCGCCTGTCGAACTACGGTGAATCGAACGACAAGAAAAAAAAACATCGGCACTGACCTTTATGCATCCCAGCAAGTAGCCCAGCAGCGCTGTAAGCAGTTTGCTCTGACTTGCGGCTTCCAGATACTTGTAGCTGCCAGCAGCTCCGCCAACGCAACGTACATCTGCAAACGACTCAACGGTCAGCAGTTTTTCGACGAGACGATCCCCGGCGACGAAGCGGCATGCCACGTTTCATCAACGTCTCTGGCGGCACGGGTGCATGGCAGGTTACCAAGGCAAAATTTTGCCACAACCATTTGAAGAACGTCGGCTTCTCCGCTCGCCCGTTCGCGGAGGGCGGGATTACACGACCTGCCAATGTTCTGCGGAACACTACCCAGCAAAGCAAGCGAGCTCAAGCACTTGTGGAACAGAAGATGCTTCCTGCGCACAATGGGTCCGTCAGCGCCGTGTCCGGCTCCGCTATTGCGGCGTTCTTTCTTTCGGAAGGAATGCAACTGGGATCCTCAGCCGTTTCGAGGATTAAAGCTGCTATTGGTGACCAGTTGATGGGCGATCGGATGCAGAGTTTTCAGAAGTTGGAAGCCTATTTGCTCAGTATGGTGAAGGAAAACCCGGGGTAGCTCATTCGGTTTGACAAATACAGTGATGGCACATTTCATAGGACGGCCTTCTGTCATGGTACCCTAACGTCGGCTCTGATCACGCCCAAGACGTGATCTTCTACCTGGACCCCTTCAACTTTGACACGCGTCACTTACTGGATGGAAGCATGATTTCACTGCAGCTTTGTATTGCCTCGGTAGAGCAACGTTAAGGATAGCCACAAGGCAGGACAGTCCGCAAACTCAATTCATTCTTAAATTTGCCGCCTAAGAATCACGGTGGCGTCCGTGACACCTTCCTCCCCAGTATTGGAATCCGACGGCGACGACGAGCTGGTCGCTTTCCTGCGCGAAAAACGTGACCAAATCACGGCCGCTGCCGGCTTCTGCAAAATAACCCCCTGTCTGGATGAATCTTATATGGTTCGATACATGGGTCCCTCAAAACGTGACGGCTACGCCACGTCGATCTATCTGCGCGGCGATGCACCTGTGGAGGGTGGAAAGACTGCGAGTTTCCCTGCGTGCATGCGGTGTGTGCTGCAATTCGCGAGGGTTCGCGCATCAGCTGCCTTTACGACGCCAAGCGACTATCGATTAACCACTTTACGGCAACGTACACGAAGTGCTTCGTCCCGCTGCCTATCGATGGACAGCTACGCATCGATACAGCGTTGAAGCTTCCAACCCTTCAGATCCCCCCACTCGAAAAAGGTATACGAGGACTGAAGCCCGGCCCAAGCCCAAACGTAAGAAAACGAAGGGCAGTAAGTAGGAGGGAGGCCTGAGAGCAGAGCACAGTCTGTGAGACCCGCGCATTTTTCATTTCTTTTACAATTACACTTCATAATATACTGTCTGGTTTTGATGATAACCAAGCGAGATGCATCCAGAAATGATAATAATTATCTTGAATTCGTTGGCGTCCGACATCGTTTTTGTATGAAAAGTTTTGCGTTTCCTGTGCGTGTGCGCACACAAATTCGTTTTACCCCGAGCGGTCTCCCCATACAATCTACTGTTTTTTCAGACGCCATTGAAAGTAGCCACGATTTTGTTGGCGTCAGACGCACAGAAAAGTAACCGTGAAACGCAAAACTCAATACCTCGTTTGATAGGCATCAAGGTGGATGAAGAAGAGGAAGCGATATCGCGCGAAGTTCAAGACGACGGGCAGCGTCATTTCCTGTGTAACTAGTTGCACTACCTCGAAGCTCACTCATGTGGCTACATCGGCACCGCGGTGGTTGTCGCTAAGCGTACTACGCTGCAATCCATACTGTAGGACCGCGTCTATACCTTCCTTACTGCGGCTGACGAAGCCGGCTGCACGTCGACTTCGTCCTGCTTCACCATAGCACGCATGCACCATCAAGAGCTGATGCCCTAGAACATCGACGAAGTGGAGAAAGAGAACGACATTCACAAGCCGTACGAGCCGCTCGCGCAGCACCTGGAGAGTTAGCCATCTTCGAGACGACGCTGCGAGGCGACACGCCAGAGGTGGAGCATAACGCGGAGCTTCGAGCACATACGGCGCAGGATCTGAACTGGCCTGACGTCTAGTCCGACTTTGTTGAAAACGCTGAGTCCTTCTACTACGAGCCCATGACCGCAGAGACCTCCTACAACCTCATCCAGGATAAGTATAGGCTACGATGTGACGTAAGACGAATTTAAACTATGTAGCTCGTGGTTTATAGGAGAAAGGCCAGGATTTTTAGACATAAAGCTCGCGATGCTGGCCTTCTTTAGCGACGCAGTTCCTGAGCCAAATCACCATCGTTGAGCATCGTGCAAAGTACCAAGAAAGGAATCACACAGGGCCTTTATCTTCTTCTCGTAAAGCCACGCCACATAGCGACATATTCCACGGGCATTCATTGATTGCTGGCTGATGCCATTGTCTTTCACTGCCTTCACCTGGACACGGAGGTCTTCAGGTTGGCGCGACGCGAAACTATCGACTGCTCCAAAAGTCACACACGTTCACCTTAAGTACGAGCACAGGATAGTCGCACAAATTCTTGCTACATATTAGTTGTGGTTTCAATAATAACCCATCTGTAAGGTCATATTCTGACACCTATACCTACCAATCCAAGTGCTTCTCCGATAAACGGTTGTCAGCGGACTTTTGCCAAATGCTGGCACTATTCCGATAATGCAGTCAGGTTATGATTGCCGTCGACAAATGCTGGCACTCGAACAAATGGCACTTCAACGCAACGGGGATGCTACATGTATTTATAGATGGTAGCACTCTATAACTCCACGACCTCAATTGCCGAGTCGACAGTGTTGGTGCAAATGAATAGAGACATGAGTTGCGGCCCTGAAGAAACAGAGGAAGGAGTCACCGTTCACGATGCACAAGGACGATCGATATCACTGCGTTCCAAGATGATCTTCGAATCTCGTCCTAAGGCAACAGCCCATATCCAAGATTTCGTGCTGGCGCAGGGAAGACGTGCGATACAATGTCGAAAACGTTCCGGGGGCAACCGCACGGTGTTTGTTTGCATGAGTAAGACGCAGTGCTCGTTCGAGGCTGTTGTCTTGCAGTCTAAGAGCAAGGGCGCGAAAGGTTTTTTCTTGAGCTCGTTCAACGCTGAACACAACGGGTGTACAGGAGTGCCCAAGGCGACGGCGCGACAGGTAGCTAACATGGCAACCGCAGTATCACTCGTTCTGGGTGACCCTACCGTAAGTGGAAACAGATCGCAAGACAAGTCAAAGCTCGGAACGGTGTGGACATCGGCAGTCGTATGTCATATCGCGTCCGGGATTCCATTAAAACCTCCAAAATGGGGACGTACGAAGAGAGTTGTCAGCGGCTTCCCTCCCTACTGCATTTGTTTGGAGAATTTAACCCTGGGACACACACGGCATTCGGGCTTGACGGCGACAACCATTTTCGACGGGCTTTCCTGTCTAGTCCAGATGCAGCCCGCCACCAAGACAAGGCACAGCAGATCCTCGGCTTTGATGGCTCGTTCATGAAAACCCTGAACCAGAAAAACACAATGTTAGTCTTGGTCGGGCGTGATGGAAATAACAAAAACATAGTCATGGCGGTGGCTCTAGTACCATCCGAGGACACAGCCAACTGTCAGTGGTTTGTTCTTAACTGTTTGATGGCCGGGATAGAGACAACCGGAATTCCGTTCTTTATGGACCGTGGAAAACCTGGCTTTGCTGCTGCCACCACATTCGGCCTGCAATTGCACTTTTGCACACGACATATTGCAGGGAACATGGCAAAGAAATTCAAGGCTCTCTTCACTCCGGACCTGCAGAGAAGACTATACAAAATCCAAAAGGCCAAGAGTGCTGAGGAGTTCGAGTCACGGCTGCTTGCTTTCGGCATCAACAACAGCGAAATGATCATAAAAACTCGATGCTCAGTACAGTTAGCATCTCCAAGGATTTTGTAGACTGGAGAACAATATATGATTCGAAAACGATGATATCGCAGCCAAATAGGATGATAATCGATCAGATTTTGGTAATAATACGCCAAAATCGATGATAAACTATCATTGATAAATGTCGAACTAACCTTAAGATGTTGTCTTCTTGCACTGCATTTTTTGGAAGAATCGTTGTTTTGCTACATGGTTAGAATCCTAAAGTTCATAAACACATATTCGAAATAAGAAGATAGATGCACTTACAATGCGTTGAGCTCAGGTGCTGATATTAGAAGAATCTCCAATAGATCTTTTTAAGTTCACTAAGCGGTTGGCCTCAAACCATGCAGCTCGACGCGCAGATTGTAGACGAGTCAGGGGAATGCGCTCGCGCCAGTCGGTGAGGGAGATTCCATCTCTTTTGCGTATGTAGTACGCTTTGCTGGCTAGGCGTCGGTCCATCTTGCGCAACGCAGCCCGTGCAGCAACAGAGCGCTTATCGCAGCGATTCTTGCGAGCGTAGTGCTTCCGAAGACCCTGTGGTGTCTTCATTGTCCTCTTGCAGTGCCTGCATGTTCGAGGGGCCTTCGTCTTGGGTCGCCCGACTTTCCGTCCCATTCGAGCAGGACCAGCGGGAGCTGCGACTTCTTTGCCGCTTCGAAGCACCGATACCATGAACTTAACTGGAACAAATGTGCTTCCTCTGAGCAGAACTGATAATGAGGGGAAGCCTCGAGTTGGCAATCCCGGCGACTGGGACAGGACCTGAAAGCTTCTCTCCTTGATTGAAAATGACTATCACTCCACCAGAATACTTTTGTCTCAAACTACGGTGCACGCCGCATTGCAGCATTTGTCGACGGCAATCATAACCTGACTGCATTATCGGAATAGTGCCAGCATTTGGCAAAAGTCCGTTGTCAGCACAATCCGAGTGGATGTCCACTCGGATAAGGTAATTCCTCCTGTTGCAAGTGTTCGGCGGACAGCGCACGTTGCAGTTCGCGGCCATCGCCTCCCGTAGGAGTGCAGCAGGGAATCGTGGGAAGGGGGGGGGAGCCCAAACGCAAGCCCACTCGGTACACGTTCAGCAGGAAGCAAAGCATCAACTTAGCGGTAGACCAGTCCGAACATTTACTTCTTTCGTAGGGTAATATCAGCAAGGAGGAACTGCCGAAAGTGTCCTCGCTGTTGCTGTCTTCTTCGTCCATTCTCCAACAAAAAGTATTCCAAGTCTGCCAGCGTGCAGCTAAAAATATTGAGGCGCGCGGGAATGCAAGAATTAGTGGAAATAAACAGTTGCGTCTCCCCCACTGAGGCTTATGCTTCCTCGCCGTCCTTGCTCGCGTCAGCGGTGTCGAGACCAAGGATTCCCTTGACGAGCGCACCCGTGCCATTGACCGCCAAGTCCAAGTGGTTTACGCTTGCCTTCATAGCGGCACGCATCGTTCGCCAGCAGATCATTTGATCCTTGTCCGGCCAGTACTCTTCTTCGATGCCGTTTTCGGGGTCCCATGCCTCTTTGAACCGGTCGGTGTACGCGGTCAAGGAAACCTCCGAGGCTATAACATCAAACAAATTTCAAGCACAATTCGATATGTCAGAGATTATAGCGATACCGAAGACAGGCACACCAAAATTGAAGCGCTGCAACCCACCTCGTTCTTTGCCTTTGATCTTCTCCAAGATCTGCGATGGCTTCGAGCTCTCAGACAGAATTTGCTCCAATAGGGGCGACGTTAGCTGCCGACGAGGGCGCTTTACCGGTCGGTCTGGGGCAGACTCAGCATCCTCCTTCTCCGCCGCAGATGGGTACTTCTCATACCCCGGACACTTCTCCTGCTTCCACTTGACCCAATTCCGCTCTCGTTCCAGGACGTTCGACACCATATCGTAATAGCCTTCCACGTCGGAGGGGGTTTGCTTGAGCAGCGCCACTACGCGTTCGGTCAGGTCAGCAAGCTTTGCCTTGGGAGTCGAGCTACCGGCAGGTGGCTTTACCCTCGCCAAGTCATTGAACAGGATGAGGAATTGGGTCAGCATGCATTCTCGCAGGATCGGATCACGAAGCTGAAGTCTGAAGAGACGGCTATTGGTCAGGTACTTCGGCTGGAAGAAGTGATCCTGAACATCCTTGGTCGAATCTCCATCGGCCTCGTGCATCGTGACATCAGCCGACTGGATGGGGCCCGCAGTTAAGTCTCGCGAGCGCTCCAGATCATCCGGAGAGAATGCGTTGCCTTCAAACGCCGCCAGTACTACATTGAGTTCAGTGAACTGTACAGTTCGTGCCAATCCAATCCAATCCAAAACGTTAGTGTTGCAGCCGATTTTGCACAATAACCATAAACCACGCCACGTACAAACTTCTCCCAGTTCTCCGCTGACTGCGTCGCCATCTGATGCTCGCGAAAGAAGCTCTGCAAGTCCCAAAAGGTGCGATACAGGTTGTAGTCGATCGGTCCGACGTCGGCGCTGGGATCATTGTCGATCTACAAAAGGATTAAAAGAACGTAGATCCCAGTGAGCACACCTCGACCCACACAAGCCGACCATCTGCAACTAACCTCCAGCCCCGGCACAATCTCCGCGGCCTTCTCGACATCCGTCGCCTCGGCCTGTTCGAACGCGTCTTCGTCTTCGAACACTGTCACATTGGTCACGTTGGCCTTGCCTGTGAGATTCACCGCCGAGCGCTCGGACAGCGCGAACGTGAACGACAGGAACACCAGGATCTTGCCGCAGAACACGCTGTTGTGGGTCTTGGAGAGGCGACGCAGCAGGGCGTTGCACATCCGCAGCAGGCACAGCGACGCCTTGGTGGTGCGGCCTTTCTCGGCGATGAAGGTCGGCTGCTCAGTCAGCCAAGTTGGATCCGTGAGCAAGTCAAAATCCTCAAGTATCAATCATAGACGCAGCTAACTCACCGTCGTAAGCTTGTCCTTGCGGGATTCGAGTAGCTCCCACACCTTCTCGCATGTGTTGATGGTCTGGCCCTCCATGAGGTCCTCCAGCACCTTGTAGGGCGTGCTGTTCACCAGGAAGTTTTTGGTCACGCCGGCGATGCACAGATCCAGCAGGGCCGGCACGCCCACGCTGCTGGGCGAGGCGTGGGCCTCCGTCATGAGCTTCCAGGAGAGCTTCTCCACCACCTTCTGCACTGCCATATCCAGCACGCTGTGCGTGAACTCCTGCGGCCGCGGGGCCTTGAGATCGTCCTCCACGGCGCGCAGCGTGCGGCTGTGCAGCCGATCCAGACGCGACAGCGCGTCATCGCGCGCGAAGAAGTCGGCGATAGCGCCCTGAGAGGCACGGCGAGATTTTGTTCGTTAGGGACAGAGGAACAGGCAGGGAGGGGGAGAAGGCAACGCACCTCGGCGGTCTTGGCCAGCTCCAGCGCCATGGTTGTGTGTGGGCTGTTGGTGAACAAGGCGAATCGGAATTTGTCGGGGGGTTGCGCCACATATTTTGTACATGTAGTAGGGTTGTACACATTACTGCAGCCCTTTTTCGGATGAAGCACTTGATGATCAAGTTGACCGCCGTCGATTAACTCGGTGCACGCCGCACTCGCACTGCTGTCATTGCAAGCTCGATAAATGTGCTTGAATAAGGGCATTATGACGACGGTCATATGTGGCATCAAGCTGTCGTTGCTGCTGCTCTGCTGGTTGTTTTGGAGATTCGGATGGCGGCGACGGCGAGATGGAGTGAACGAGACTTTCAAAATGAAGCTAACCGCGCTACTAGGCTTAACAGCGCCTCCAACTGCAGTCGTCGCGTTTATCTCGCTTAAGCAATGCTCCTCGCGACTACACTGCGGAATACAAGCCTGTACCGTAAAGCAGCGAACGGATGCTTCGTTCCGGCGATGCTGATGCCTGCGTGCCGGTGCTGAGTGCGCTTCCGGGCAAAGTATCCTCGGCCCCATCCTTGGCAAGAGTTTCCTTGCGGTGCCATGCTCGACAATCATCGAAACCGCGTGACGAGCCACACCTGGACCATCTTCAGCCGAAACCGAGCTCAATCTTCGCTCCGCGAGCTGGGCGGCGCAAGAATCGCGAGGCATTGCTGCTGCTGCAGTTCCCCGCAGCTCGTGGCGCCTTGGCACTCGGGAGAGTGACACTGCAACCTGACCAGACTCTGCGCTGGGTGGACTGCCGTGTCCCATGATGGTGGAGCCGCACGCACGCCCAAATGATAGCAGAAAGTGCCCAGCGCGGCGAATGCTGCACTGCCGGCGCACATTGCATTGTTCAAATTGACAATCCAGGACAAAATCTATTCGCTCAGAGATGGCTGCCTGCCTACCAAGCAGAAGCAGCGAATCTTCGCCTTTCTTGACATACTGAATCCAAGTTGTTTGATCGCCCCGGCTCTGCATGTACGGGCTGCAAGCAGTTCAGAGACACGCGAGCCGAAAAGGAATGTATGCCAGCCACGGCGCCGACGTCAGCGGGGGCGGGGGGGGGGATGTCCACAAAGCTCACTTTGCCTTCATTCCAGCATCCGCAACCTCTCGCCCAAGCCCCCAGTGGCAGCAGTATCGCCAGAGAAGGAAGCATGGTCCAGCAGCATCTGACCATCAACACAAGCGGCGCATCCTACGGCACCGTAGCGGTCGACGCACCTCCCAAGAACTTCACTCCAAGCCCTCGCCGCCGCGTCTCGCAATGGTACATCAACATGGCGCTCATCAACTTCGTCGAGTTCTCGGCCGAGTCGTCACGCGGCGTCGTGCTAGCCACGCTCTTCCTCTACAACAAGTCGCTGGGCGGCAACTTGGCCTTCATGGGGCTGCTCACGTCGCTCTTCTCGGTGGGGCGCCTCATCTCGTCCACGGTCTTCGGCTGGATGTGCGACCGCTACTCGTTCCGCTCGGTTTACCTCGTGTCGTCGGCGATTTGTCTCGTGGGTAACCTCATCTATCTCATGGCGGACATCCACGTCACCGACAGCCTGACGGTGTTGGCTGCCAGTCGGTTCATCGTGGGCTTCGGTGCTGGCAATCGCAGCGTATGTCGCGCCAATGTCGCAGCAATGACCACCATCAACCAGCGCCTGCGCTACCTCACCATTCTGGCCACGGTCGTGTTCCTCGGCTACGCGTTGACGCCTGGTCTCGGCAGCCTCGTGGCGGATGTGGACGTCTTCTTCTGCGGCATGCATTTCAACAAGTTCACCTCGCCTGGCATGATCCTCGTGATTTTCAATCTGCTGACGATCTTCGGCATGCTGACGACGTACGACCCTTCCATCGGTCTCCATGACGGCCCGCTCGAGTCTCCGACCACTGCAGCCACGAGGAACGCGCTGTCTGATCTGACATCCATGCCTGAGCGCATCGTGAACATTGGCGCCATGGTGTTTATCTTCCTCAACTTTACTGCACGCGGCATCCTGTCGGTGTTCGAGACGGTCAACATCCCGCTATTTCTGCAAGTCACGGGCAGCGACCCCAACAGCGTCGCCGCTGTGGTGGACGCGTCCAACTTCCAGTTCTACTTGGGAGTGCTGGGCTTGCTGTCGTACTTTTCGATCGAGTACTTCCGCCGCAGCTTGAGGGATGTGAGCTGGGTGCAGCTTGGCTTCATGTTCCTATTGGCCGGCAACATTTTATTGGTGATCATGCCAGCCTCGCTTACATTCGACCGGTTGGCGCTTGCGGAGCTGCTGGTTTGGAGTATCGGCTGCCCGATCACGACGGCGGTAGTGGTGGCTGCCTTCTCCAAGCTTCTCGGTGGACGGCCACAGGGCACGCTAATGGGTCTTCTCGGTTCTGCCGGCTCCGTCTCGCGTATCATCTTACCGCTTTTGCCTGCAGCTATCCCGACCCTCACTCCGGTCTTCATGATCAACATCACGCTGTGCGCGCTAAGTGTGGCGTTGCTGTGGTGGTACGCTCGGCTAGTGTACAGGACCAAGTTGGCGCTGCTGGCTGATGTCGAGAATGCGTTCCGGGTGGTGTCTCCTCCGAACGACCTGCGGTCGCCGCTCGGTTCTGACAAGGTTGATTTTGAAGATAAAATGTAATCAACTTGGGTTTATTATACTTAAACTTTATTTGGTCCGCACTTCAAAAAAAAAAAAATACTTGCTAAGCTAGCGATACAATAATGCCACGTTGGCATTCGGCGATGTGCCATTGCCGTTTCGTTTTAGAGATTGCACAGAAGCGTTTTTTTGGGTGATAGAAAAGATCGCCATTAATACGCATGGTCATCGATCCCGTTTTGGCGCAAGTTGTGATAACAACTCGGATGATTCCGTTCAAGCATGAAGGCAAAGTGGATTTTCGTTGGCACTCCACAATTTCCTGCCTTCAAGAACCAAGCTTCAGCACCATGAGCATGTACGCCACGGTGCCACTTCAAGACGACGAACCGGGCGCTCCGAACCGTCTTGCGCGCTGGTATTCGAACATGGCGCTCATCAACTTCGTCGAGTTCGCGGCCGAGGCCTCCCGCGGGGTGGTGCTGGCCACGCTCTTCCTCTACACCAAATCGCTGGGTGGAGACCTGGCCTTCATGGGGCTGCTCACGTCGCTCTTTTCGGTCGGGCGCCTCATCTCGTCCATGGTCTTTGGCTGGATGTGCGATCACTACTCGTTCCGGTCGGTCTACCTCGTGTCGTCGAGCGTTTGCCTCTTGGGGAACGTCATCTACCTGGTGGCCGATGAGTACGTGACGGGCAGCTTGATGGTGCTGGCGGCCAGTCGGTTCATCACGGGCTTTGGAGCAGGCAACCGCAGTGTGTGTCGCGCAGACGTAGCTGCCATGACCACTGTCAGCCAACGCTTGCCGTACATGACCATTTTGTCCACAGTCGAATTCCTCGCGTACGCACTCACCCCAGGACTCGGCAGCCTCGTGGCCAACACCGACATGTTCATTTTCGGCATTCACTTGAACCAGTTCACGACACCAGGAGTCATTCTCGTCGTGTTGAATATCCTGTCCATCGTCGGCATGGTCGTTGCTTACGATGCATCGGTAAAATCCCAAGACGGTCCGGAAGAGGTTGTAACGGGAATGCAGTCTAGCAGGGCGAGAAGCGAAGCGATCAGCCTGCCTGACCGCGTCATTCACATTGGCGCGGCCGTATACATTTTCCTCAACTTCAATGCGAGGGGAATGCTCTCAGTCTTCGAGACGGTGAACATCCCGCTGTTCCTGGAGGCAACGGGCAAAGATCCGAGTACGGTTAGCGCAGTCGTGGAGGCCTCGAACTTCCAGTTCTACTTGGGACTTCTCGGACTGGTGTCGTACTTCTCCATTCAGTATTTCCGACACAGCGTATCGGATGTGAGCTGGGTGCAGATGGGCTTCCTCTCGCT
This sequence comes from Phytophthora chlamydospora, assembly GCA_012295415.1. Lineage (NCBI taxonomy): Eukaryota > Oomycota > Peronosporomycetes > Peronosporales > Peronosporaceae > Phytophthora > Phytophthora chlamydospora. The sequence goes on along the minus strand of JAABLK010000091.1, from coordinate 41,849 downwards.
GCTCGCTGGCAACGCGGTGCTGGCTGTGGTGCCAGCAGCTGACCTGTCGATCGAGCTGCTTGGGGTGGCCGAGATGCTCGTCTGGAGCGTGGGGTGCCCGATCACAGCAGCGGTTGGAGTGGCAGCCTTCTCGAAGCTGCTGGGCGGGCGTCCGCAGGGCACACTCATGGGGCTGTTCGGCTCGGCTGCCTCCGTCTCGCGCATTATCCTGCCTCTCATCCCTGCCGCCATCTCGACGCTGACGCCGATATTCTGCATCAACATCGCGCTGAGCGTGTTGAGTGTGACGATGCTCTGCTGGTTCAATCGTCTCGTGCACACGACGAAGATCGGCGACACTGAACAACTCATCGACGTCGCAGACCGATCTGATGGGTAGCCTGCAATATACTTCGAAGTAATAAACCAAAAAATACAACAGCAGAAACAAAAATCAATGCACATTACAGAACACGAAAAACAACAAAGTTCTTCACGAACTACGTTCTCCCCTTCGCGAGAACCGTGGACTAGCTAATTTCGAAAAAGTAACTACCGGTACCAACTCAATCTATTGATGACAGCATGCACTCCGGTGATCACAGCTCGCGCTTTGGAGCAAAAGCACACATTGAACCGCGAATGAGCTTTCCCAACTTCGATCCCGTTTTGGCGCTTTTTGCTAAAGCAAGCGTGACGACAACTTTCTCAGGAAACGACGCACGAAGCATGTTGCATCGCATTCCACTGCAGAGATTCAAATTCCGTTTCGAACTGATAGTGGTTTTTCCGCTTCGTCGACACTTTCATGCAAACCAAAGCTCACTTCGCGATTTTCAGCCTTCAAGGGTCCTATCAAGCCTCAACACCATGAGCAAATACGCAACGGTGCCACTTCAAGACGACGGTCCGGGTGCTTCTTATGGCTCGATCGAAGGCAAACCAATGCAGAAGAATGCTGCCCCGAACCGTCTGGCGCGCTGGTACTCGAACATGGCTATCATCAACTTCGTCGAGTTTGCTGCCGAGGCCTCCCGCGGGGTGGTGCTGGCCACGCTCTTCCTCTACACCAAATCGCTGGGTGGCAACCTGGCCTTCATGGGGCTGCTCACGTCACTCTTTTCGGTCGGGCGCCTCATCTCGTCCATGGTCTTTGGCTGGATGTGCGATCACTACTCATTCCGGTCGGTCTACCTCGTGTCGTCGAGCGTTTGCCTCTTGGGGAACGTCATCTACCTGGTGGCCGATGAGTACGTGACGGGCAGCTTGATGGTGCTGGCGGCCAGTCGGTTCATCACGGGCTTTGGAGCAGGCAACCGCAGTGTGTGTCGCGCAGACGTAGCTGCCATGACCACTGTCAGCCAACGCTTGCCGTACATGACCATTTTGTCCACAGTCGAATTCCTCGCGTACGCACTCACCCCAGGACTCGGCAGCCTCGTGGCCAACACCGACATGTTCATTTTCGGCATTCACTTGAACCAGTTCACGACACCAGGAGTCATTCTCGTCGTGTTGAATATCCTGTCCATCGTCGGCATGGTCGTTGCTTACGATGCATCGGTAAAATCCCAAGACGGTCCGGAAGAGGTTGTAACGGGAATGCAGTCTAGCAGGGCGAGAAGCGAAGCGATCAGCCTGCCTGACCGCGTCATTCACATTGGCGCGGCCGTATACATTTTCCTCAACTTCAATGCGAGGGGAATGCTCTCAGTCTTCGAGACGGTGAACATCCCGCTGTTCCTGGAGGCAACGGGCAAAGATCCGAGTACGGTTAGCGCAGTCGTGGAGGCCTCGAACTTCCAGTTCTACTTGGGACTTCTCGGACTGGTGTCGTACTTCTCCATTCAGTATTTCCGACACAGCGTATCGGATGTGAGCTGGGTGCAGATGGGCTTCCTCTCGCTGCTCGCTGGCAACGCGGTGCTGGCTGTGGTGCCAGCAGCTGACCTGTCGATCGAGCTGCTTGGGGTGGCCGAGATGCTCGTCTGGAGCGTGGGGTGCCCGATCACAGCAGCGGTTGGAGTGGCAGCCTTCTCGAAGCTGCTGGGCGGGCGTCCGCAGGGCACACTCATGGGGCTGTTCGGCTCGGCTGCCTCCGTCTCGCGCATTATCCTGCCTCTCATCCCTGCCGCCATCTCGACGCTGACGCCGATATTCTGCATCAACATCGCGCTGAGCGTGTTGAGTGTGACGATGCTCTGCTGGTTCAATCGTCTCGTGCACACGACGACGATGGCCAACACCGAAAAGGCTGTTGCGGACCGAGTTTGAAGGTCTGGCTCAACTTGGAATGCATCTTGAAAAAATATACGCTTCCATATATGACAAGTTTTGCTTTGCTTGCCAGGAGAACGGCCTCACCAACAGAACTCGGCTTCGAGGTGGCAGCACTTATGTCCCGTCAGCAGATGATGGGAAGCGGGATGGGCTAGGACGGAACATCCAAAGATACTTTTTGTGTGCCCTTGCTCTGCCTTCAAGCGAAAATTGCACAACTCGTGCCTCAACCATCGGCTGCAGCGCTCGCTTGGCAAGGCTTGGCGTCGTGCTCGACGGGGAGCGCGTGAGACTCTACACGTCTGTCGTTGTTGAAGGTCGGCGCGGCAGAGCTTCAAGGCGGCATCACGAAGAACACAGCCACCAAGCCATCGGTGTGCCAGTCGCTGGTGCAGCGCTTGAACGAGCTACGTTGTTCGCAGTGGGAGGACGCGTGCCGACGTGGCAGCAGACGGCAGAATCAGATGGGCGAGATTCGCGCTTGCCATGAGCTTGGGCCAAGCGTCTTGGCCCTAGCCTTCGACAGCCTCGGCAGCGACTCCGTATCGTATTAGTTTGGCCGCCACGGTCCCCGCTCAAGTTGAGCGTCAACGCACAGCCCCATCCTTCGAAAAAGCAGCCGGCAGCAGGTCTCCGTGGCAGCACTTCATCGTGTTTTGCGGCGGTACAGCGTCCTTTCTGTGTTGACAAAAGCGCGCTTATCTTTTGCCTTTTCCAGCAGCCGACACCTCACTCACAGTTCGGCCTACACATGGATTTCACTATGGTTCACGAGGCCGTCGCCCCGCCCGCGTCGATCCCCGCCGATCCAGCCCAACTGCTCATTCCGCATTTGACCGCGCCAAGCTCAGCCCCCATCGCCAACCACGACGACCCCAACGCAGCCCACCAGAAACCTCAATGACTGCGCTGTCTGTCAACGCCGCGGCCACCTACGGCACGGCCGGCACTAAACCGGAGCTACCGAAGTCCAAGGACTTCGAACCGAGTCCTCGCCGCCGCCTCTCACAATGGTACACCAACATGGTCATGATCAACTTCGTCGAGTTCGCGGCCGAGTCGTCGCGCGGTGTCGTGCTGGCCACGCTCTTCCTCTACACCAAGTCGCTGGGCGGAGACCTGGCCTTCATGGGCATGCTCACGTCGCTCTTCTCGGTGGGGCGCCTCATCTCGTCCATGATCTTCGGATGGATGTGCGACCACTACTCGTTCCGGTCGGTCTACCTCGTGTCGTCGGCCATCTGCCTCGTGGGGAACGTCATCTACCTGGTGGCCGACCAGCACGTGACGGGCAGCTTGACGGCGCTGGCGGCCAGTCGGTTCATCGTGGGCTTCGGTGCAGGCAACCGCAGTGTGTGTCGCGCGGATGTCGCCTCGATCACAACCATCAACCAGCGATTGCCGTACCTGACGATGTTGGCGACCGTTGTGTTCCTCGGCTATGCGTTGACGCCCGGCCTGGGGAGTCTGGTGGCCAACACGGACTCGTACTTGCTGGGTGTTCACTTCAACAAGTTCACGTCGCCGGGCATGATCCTGATCGTATTCAACCTAATGACGATCATTGGCATGTTGACGGTGTACGACGAGTCTGTGGGTGTTCATGACGGACCGCTCGAGTCTCCGAACACGGCTGTTACGAGCAACACGCTGAGTGATCCGACGACGATGCCCGAGCGTATTGTCAACATCGGCGCGGTGGTCTTCATCTTCCTCAACTTCAATGCCCGCGGCATCTTGTCGGTCTTCGAGACTGTCAACATCCCGCTCTTTATCGAGGCGACTGGCAGCGACCCCGAGAGTGTGAGCGCTGTGGTGGACGCGTCCAACTTCCAGTTCTACCTGGGACTGCTGGGCTTGTTGTCGTACTTTTCGATCGAGTACTTCCGCCACAGCCTGAGAGATGTGAACTGGGTGCAGCTCGGGTTCGTGATGCTGCTTGCTGGCAATGTGCTGCTTGTTGTGGCACCCACAGCGCTTTCGTTCCCGCAACTTGCGATTGCCGAGTTCCTCGTGTGGAGTGTCGGCTGCCCGATTACTACTGCCGTGGTGCTGGCCGCTTTCTCCAAGCTGTTGGGTGGTCGCCCGCAAGGCACGCTAATGGGGCTACTCGGCTCTGCTGCCTCGGTATCCCGCATTGTGCTTCCGCTGCTGCCTGCTGCCATTCCGACGCTGACTCCAGTGTTCTGGATTAACATTGTGCTTTGCGGGATGAGCATGGCCTTACTGTGGTGGTACGCTCGACTGGTGCGGAAGACCAAGATGGCAATGCTGGCCGACGTCGAAAGCGCGTTCCGGATCGCGTCGCCACCGAATGACCCCCGGTCGCCGTTGGGATCGGACAAGGCAGACTTCCCGGACAAGTAAAGTACTATATCGGCCGATGGTGGTGTCGCCCTTCCACGTAGTTTGCTCTCGGCCGTATTCGATCAGCACAGATCGCAGTAAAGTCAGTAAAGTACCTCGTTTTATATTGCTCTCAAACGGTGGTATGCCTACTGGTAAAGTGCAAGGTTCGTTCGGCTCATTACGCTAGAGGATTGCTGCCAGGAAAGTCAATCGAGGTCTTAATTGAACTTGGGTGTGACAGTAAGACAGTACAATGCAATCCTCACTTCGCGTCGGGAAAACTTCTTCTCGCTGCCGCGCGTAGACACTCGAGCTCAGCCGGGAGCGATCCTGGTTTAGATCGGGCAACACGGCAGCTGTTTGTCGGAGCCGTCTCAACTCATGCCAGAGGGTTTGAGCGCTTCTACCGACACGTGAGCAACTCGACCCCATATGCCCGTATCATATGGGTTAGGCCGCATGAAATCACTTCGTGGCTTGCCGCTCGCGTGAAGATTTTGTTTCTGCCGCAGCAAATTTGCACGGGGCTTTGCCTTGAACAGATGCCGTCCGACACCTAGCGCGTCACGGCGAGATTCGCCGTGTTTGAGGGCGCTTGTTGAAACGGAGGCGCGCTTTGCTCGTTCTTGAGTTCCTGAAGATTTGCCGATGTATCGTACATGTACATGTACTGTAGTTTGTGCCCAGCTCAGCTTTTCAAGTGAAAGGGAAGCATAGGAACGATTCGTGCTTGAATGTTGGAGCATGTTGACCGTTTGATGTAAAAACTTCTCTGGTGGGAAACGAGCTTGGTTTTCATTTCATTTTTAATGCGAGGTTTATTCGTTCTATCATGACGAACTTGGTTTTCAAGGGCATTTTGAGGATCACTGCATTTGAATGAGGCACTGCTAGCCTACGGTGGCAGCGAGCGTACGAACTCTTCACTCACTTCACCTGTTCAACCTCGCGACATTCCGCAAAGATACTCAGCCGGAATCATGCAAGTGGACAGTCTGTCCGACTCGGACACTCACCCCGCCATGCGAAAAGGAGCAGCAGGACATTCATTTGCAGATGAGACGTATCGTCTGGACCACAAGTATCTAACAGCACTACAGCAAGCAGGGTTTGTTGTGGTTGCTTACAAGTGGTGGCTAATGGTGGCCGTGTGGCGGAGTATTGGGGCATGTAGCCCGCTGGATGCGACAGGCGGGGCTTGCTTGCTCGCCGTTAAACCAGGCTAATTGCTCCGCAAGCGTACGAGGGCTTCGCCCTTGGTGGCTGACGGATTGCTGCTTGGGCTCCTCCTCGGATAAGGCTCGCGGGGAAGAGCTAAACCTTGCTTCAAGCCACGAAAACTTTGGGCCGGCTGGGAAGTGCAACCTGGTCGAGGAAGGTGCTTGCAGCTTCCATGTGTTTCACCGAGCCAGCAATAAACCGTAAACCCCTTGCGCTGTGGATTGTGTTGTTCGGATCCCTGCTGATAAAAGGATCGCTCTGCCGCTCCGCCCGGCTCGGCTTCGCACCGGCATGCAGGCAAGGCTATCGGACGAAAGATAAGGGCTCTGTCACCCGATCCTTTCCTCTGGATCGGACAGCAGGCTGTGATTCAGTACTACAATGAAGTTGAAAAGGACCTAATCCGCCACCCCACGCTTCCGAAGTCACCACCTTTCCTATCCTGCACTCTCGGGTGGGTCCTCTCGCTGTGGTGAGCGTGCTCTGCTCCGCCCAACTCGAGCTCAGCCCTCGCGATTCGAAACAGAGCTCACTTCCGATTCTTCCCAGCCGACGCCACTCCGACCACCTTCCACAACTCCAACATGGTGAACCAGGCTCTGACAGCCAGCGGCGGCGCGTCCTACGGCACGCCGGCAAGCAGCAATTCGGAGTTCATGCCACTCATCAAGAGCTCGCAGTCACCCCCGCAACGCCGCCTTGCGCAGTGGTACACCAACATGTTCATGATCAACTTCCTGGAATTCGCGACCGAGTCCTCGCGCGGAATCGTGTTACCGACGCTCTTCCTCTACACAACGTCGCTCGGTGGTGATCTGGCTTTCATGGGTGTGATCAACGCGCTGTTCTCGCTTGGGCGACTCTTCTCGTCGACCGCATTCGGCTGGATGTGCGATCGCTACTCGTTCCGGTCCGTGTATCTCATTTCGACTATCATTTGCCTTGTCGGCAACATCATCTACCTCATCGCTGACTCGCACATGGCTGGTAGCTTGACGGCGCTGGCAGTGAGCCGCTTCGTCGTGGGCTTCGGCGGTGGTAACCGCAGCGTCTGCCGCGCCGACGTTGCTTCGATCACAACGATCAACCAGCGCCTGCCATACCTCACGATTCTCGTTGGCGTCGTGTTCCTCGGTTACGCCCTGACACCGGGACTCGGTGGCCTCGTGGCTGACACGGACCTGCTCTTCTGCGGCGTGCACTTCAACAAGTTTACGTCGCCTGGCATGATCCTGGTGTTGCTGAATGTACTGACGATCTTCGGCATTCTGACCGTGTACGACGACTCCGTCTCGGTGCACGATGGTCCAGAGGAACCTGAATCCGAGGGAGCCGCCAGCAACACGCTGAGCAATCCAACCTTACTGCCGGACCGGATCGTGAACATCGGCGTCGGCGTGTTCATCTTCCTCAATTTCAACGCTCGCGGCATTCTCTCCGTGTTCGAGACCGTGAACGTCCCGCTCTTCATCGTGGCGACAGACAGCGACCCCGATAGCGTGAGTGCGGTAGTGGACGCATCGAACTTCCAGTTTTACCTGGGCTTGCTGGGTCTGCTGTCGTACTTCGCGATTGAGTACTTCCGCCACAGCATCCGCGACGAGAACTGGGTGCACCTGGGCTTTGCTATGGTACTGGCGGGCAACGTGCTACTCGCGCTGGCGCCGGAGGACCTGACGTTCGCTCAGCTGTCTCTCGCCGAACTATTGGTGTGGAGCGTGGGCTGCCCCATCTCGACCACGGTGGTGCTGGCGGCCTTCTCCAAGCTGCTGGGTGGACGGCCACAAGGGACGCTGATGGGTCTGCTCGGGTCGGCCGCCTGTATCTCACGCAGTGTGCTGCCACTGCTCCCGGCGGTGGTGTCAACACTAGCCCCAGTGTTTTGGATCAACATCGCACTGTGCGCGAGCAGCATCGTCCTGCTTTGGTGGTATACTGGCTTGGTGCACCGCACGAAGATGGCCATGCTGGCAGACGTCGAGAACGCCTACCGGTTCGTCTCCCCGGCGAACGACCCCCGGTCTCCGCTGGGCTCCGACAAGGCTGACTTCCCCGAAGACGACTAACCTGTCGCCGTCTTCCTGCAGTCCTCTCAAGCACGAAAGCACTTGTATAAATTTTACTGTCTTCTCATTGGTCCTACAGCTTCAACATAACCTGTCCAATCATGATATAGATATCCAGGCCAGGATGCCTCTTCGCGACTATTCTCCCCCTGGACCGATGGCGCGGTCGCCGCTCACGTATGGGGCGCTGGACCGCAAGCCCGAGGCGCCCCGCCGCCTTGCGCAATGGTACACCAACATGGTCATGATCAACTTCGTCGAGTTCGCGGCCGAGTCGTCGCGCGGTGTCGTGCTGGCCACGCTCTTCCTCTACACCAAGTCGCTGGGCGGAGACCTGGCCTTCATGGGCATGCTCACGTCGCTCTTCTCGGTGGGGCGCCTCATCTCGTCCATGATCTTCGGATGGATGTGCGACCACTACTCGTTCCGGTCGGTCTACCTCGTGTCGTCGGCCATCTGCCTCGTGGGGAACGTCATCTACCTGGTGGCCGACCAGCACGTGACGGGCAGCTTGACGGCGCTGGCGGCCAGTCGGTTCATCGTGGGCTTCGGTGCAGGCAACCGCAGTGTGTGTCGCGCGGATGTCGCCTCGATCACTACCATTAACCAGAGACTCACGTACCTGACGATGTTGGCGACCGTTGTGTTCCTCGGCTACGCGCTGACGCCCGGTCTCGGTAGTTTAGTGGCCAACACGGATACCTATCTGCTGGGTGTTCACTTCAACAAGTTCACGTCGCCGGGGTTGATCCTGATCGTCTTCAATCTGCTGACCATTGCGGGAATGCTGACGCTGTACGACGGATCCATTCAGACTCGCGACGGTCCGCAGGAGTCTCCAGAGGAAGCATCTTCGAGCAGGACGCTCAGCAATGTGACGACGATGCCTGAACGGATCGTGAATATCGGCGCGGTGGTGTTTATTTTCCTCAACTTTAACGCGCGCGGCATTCTATCAGTCTTCGAGACGGTGAACATTCCGCTGTTCCTTGAGGTGACTGGCAGTGACCCGGAGAGTGTGAGTGCTGTGGTGGACGCGTCCAACTTTCAGTTTTATCTGGGGCTGTTGGGCTTGCTGTCGTATTTCTCGATCGAGTACTTCCGCCGCAGTATGTCGGATGTGAGCTGGGTGCAGTTGGGGTTCGCCATGCTCCTGGCGGGTAATGTGGTCCTGGTGGTGGTGCCGGTGAATTTGTCCTTTCCACAGCTGGCTGTGGCTGAGTTTCTGGTGTGGAGTGTGGGCTGCCCGATAACTACAGCAGTCGTGGTAGCAGCCTTTTCAAAGCTACTAGGAGGCCGCCCTCAGGGAACGCTGATGGGACTGCTCGGCTCAGCTGCGTCGGTGTCGCGTATTATTCTTCCTCTGCTTCCTGCCGCCATCCCGACGCTCACGCCGGTCTTCTGGATTGACATTCTTTTGTGCACGCTGAGCATTGTGATGTTGTGGTGGTACAGCCGCTTGGTCCACAAAACCAAACAGGAAAGGCTGGATGAGGCTGAAACGGCACTCCAGTTGCTGGCAGCTCCGAATGATCCGCGTTCACCCCTGGGGTTCGACAAGGTGGATTTCCCGGACAAATGACACGACGGAGAGAGGCAAAACGTTTTTTTTTCACAGTCGTATTGACTTTCGTCGTTCTAAGACTTGATGAATAGCATTGCTCTGCCTCGCGTTTAGTCGAAATCAGCGTGAAGAAGACGGCTTCACTTCTCCGAACTGCTGGTGACCCGTAGTTTCCGAGTGTGAAAGTGCTTCTCTCTATTGGCACAACGAGCACCCGAGTCAGTAACAGATAGGACCAACAACAGTCACACGCTGGCTTTACCTGTCCAACAAAAGTGCTTCTACACACCAAGCACATGATACTGAAGCGGCTGACGTCGGTGAACTCGTGCTTCTGATGAGCTTCCACCGCGACTTCACTAGCACGCTCAACCTGTAAATCAAGTGCAATCAACACATCAACATTAAGTACAGTACGTGGGAGTGATTCAGTCTACGTTAACCAACGCACCTTGGAGAAATCGTTGATTGCGAAGAGAGTCACGTCTTGGCTCTCCGAAGCAGTGGTTGAGGGGGACTCCACGACGAGATCGTAGTGGATCCCGTCGTATAGCAGGAACATCCGCTGCGTGAACCCTTGGTCCTCACCGTAGCACAGGCGGCTCATGCTCGTAACATCGAAGACGACCATCTCCACCTTGTAGTACGTGGACAATATTGATAGCTCGATCTCGCCACCCCACGACTTGTCGTCCATGATCCAAGCGCAGTACTCGTACACCGGGCGTCCCAGAAACACCTCCGAGTACTTTTCCGGATCCGCAAGAATCGTGTCCTTGATCAGCTGCCGCATCACGGGACCGTTCCCTTCCTTCTTCTTGGAAAGCGCATAACTGTATAGCCACATCAAGGCATTCACGTCAGGCAGCTCTTCAAAGCCACGCCCCAGCAACGACGATGTACCCGATCGCGTGAAACAGACAACTGTTGTCCGCAGGCACAACACGTCGCATGAACACAGACGTCGGCTTAGAAGCCTGAGCACCACTGGTCTGCGGGGCTTCCTTGAGCACCAGCACCGAGCCCGTTCGAACCCCCAAAGACGACAGCGTGCTCTCCTGCACAGCAGTTCAAAGCACGGTCTCCGTTAGCAGTCAACCTTCCATTTTCACAATAACAATTGTCGTCACGTACACCTGACCCCTCGATCATCTTGGGGGGATATCCTGTCATCACTGCAGCAGCAACGCGGCGACGAGAAGGTTAGGATCGTGTCATTGCGAACGTGTTTTTGAAGAAATGATACACTGAAATGACACATGCACTTGCCGTGCTGATCCTGCGGCGGAATGGACGACTTCTCGAACAGCTGAGCGCGCAGACTGTCCAACGTGATATCGTCCGCCAGCCCCATGAGCTTGATGGACGTGCCATTGGCGAAGGTCACCTTGAAATTCATGGGCATCTTCGCTCGATACGTGTCCGCACTTTTTTGGTTGTGTGCCTTTTTGCTCGGAAACGGTTTTGATTTAAGTTGTGTAAACATGGTGTGGTTGTAAAATGTAGCCATGTTTACTAAACAACAAAGATCGAGAACGAAGGCGTGCATTCCGATGTGCATTTGTATTTTTCTTGCTGCCGGTACGCGAAGCCAATGCTGGAGTTCAGTTTAGACGTACTGGTGATTCCGCAGCTGCTCAGTCCTTCTTGAACCAGGACGAGAGCTTTTGCGTGATTTTGGCCTTGAGAGCGTTCTCGTCGTCGCCTCCGTTCACGGCGGGGTCGTCAATCAGCTCCACCACAGAGCTGGGCGCACCCAGATAGCGCTCTTCAAAGGGGCCGATGCCCGGTACAATGTGGCCGTCCTCGCCGCGTCGAGCGTCGAAGGAAGCAGTCACCAGCCGCGCGTCGCCGAACGCCTACGGGTAGCAACCAAAAACGAAACAAACGACGACTGTCAGCAGTCAAAAGTGCAAGAACGCTAGCGAATAAAGCAAACGGCAAACCTTGCAGAAGCTGTCAGCACCTTCGGGGCACGTGATGAGCGTGACGACTGTAATTTTTTCCTCGTCGACACCCTGCTGCATCAAGAGCTTCACAACGCAATCACCATGCTGTTACTTTTGTCCCCTGCCGATTAAAACAATGAATGACTACCGTACATGGATGACTTTGTCGACCTGGGCGACCGATGCAAGCTCTGGTAGCAGGATCAGCACTTCATGACCGTCTAGGTCCTCCGGAAGGGTTACTTTGGCGATCTGGACCACAACATCGAACCCGTTGGCCAACCATACAAACTAACCTTGTGCAAACACAAGAGGCAATACCTTGTTGCCGCCCTTTGCGATCTCTTGCACCAAGATCTCGCCATACTTGGCGTCATAGGGGAGGGACGTTCGGAGAACTTGTGACAAGCTATCAACGGCAACAATGTCGGTGAAAATGCGAGAACCGTGAGAACCAAGCTCCTGCTAGCAACCTCCGTCAAACACCAACACGCACCCCTTCTGGACCTCAGGTCTGACGGAGATAGTGATGCCACACACCTTCACGTTGTCTTCGAACACGAGCCCCTCGACCTTGTAGCCGCGGGGGGTTGTCACCACAGCCTGTGCCAGCACAATTCCTCAACGTTATTCCACTAGAAATCATCCCAAGGTGGACGCTTCAACCGACCTCTTCGTCGTTTGGAAGCTCCGTCAGCGCCAAGTCCAGCGTCGAACGCAGTACCCCGTTCGCATCATGAGTGAACTTTGCACCTGCATAAACCCAGCAAAACACAAACACCCATTAGCTTCAGTGCAAAATGGCCACACAGTCTCCGAACAGCCAACTTGCCAGAGTTTTCGTAGTCGCGGATCCGCGTCATGCCCATCTGGACCAGCTCGCTCTCGAGATCCAGCACCACTACGTTCTCGTGCTGCATTCGACACCCGTGAGCCTCCAGTCTCCAGCTCTTTAATATAATAGCAATATAGTCCAACCTGCGCTTTCCAGAGCTCGAGACGCACGCCTCGCCCCAGCGCTTCACTGCACAAAGACGCACAAGTTTTAGTAAAGTATCTTGGCGACTTATAGTCGCCAAGATAGCCGACTACCACAGCATTTTGGTCGGTCTACTCACCCGCTCGCATACACGCGCTGCTCGGCACGCGTTTGCTGCTGGGAGAGCAGCACGGGCGCGCTCAGCAGCGCCGCCGCGCCCAACTTCGCGTGACTCCTTACAGCTCGGAGGAACATCCTAAACGGTTAGTCGAAAAATGCGCCAGCGTTCAGGATCAGGCTCGCGACGTAACGACGACCGATTATTGGCTGAAAAAGAAGATCAAATGAATTGTGATTGGGTGAAATGAAATGTAGCCATGTTCCACGAACGGTCACGATCCTTGGGCGCCATTGTTCCGGCAAAGCGATGTTGAAGCGAGGCTCGCGCACTGGAGGCTCTTCTCGACGGAAGCTTCCAGCTGATAGCTTGTCGGAGAGGGATTCGTCTGCGGCATCACGCTCGCCTTCGCCACGACCGACTAAAACGAGGACAAGGAAGAGCAGGAGCGACAGCGATCAGGCAGCGAGCGACAATGACAAAAAGAAGGAGCGGCTCAAGAGGGTAGGGAGGATGAAGCGAGAGCCATTGCTGGACTATTCCATCGTAGAGGCCGTGTACAGTGCCATGGCGGGGCAGACCCAACGCCGAGCAAGTCGCCACTGGCTGGACCAGTTCGCCAAGTACGAGGAGGCAAAGCGACCTGGAACGATCAAGGCTGAGAGGTTCACCAGGTGCTTGAACAAGATGGGCATCCAGCTGGACAAGCGAGAGCACTATGATGTGCTGGCGGACTGCTTTAAATGCAATGGTGGCGGCAGTGATGGCGATACTGATAGCAGTGACAATAACAATCCGACTGCGCAGCTCGTTGACTACGCTGCGTTCGTCGACTTTGGGTGCAACGTGCGAGACTCCGAGAAGCTGAGCGAGATTGCAGTGTCACTTCGTGAGAGCATTGCCAAATACGACGGGAAGAAGCAGTCGTCGTCCTCGTACAACCTGGCAGCGGGTTTTGAAAAACTCGACAGACACAAGCGCGGGTGGCTCACTTCCACGCAGTTTGAGCGAGTCCTCGAGCGCGAAGACCAAGGACCGAAATTCCGTTTGTCTGTCTCTCAAGTAGCCACGCTCGTGGATCGTTTTGAGTACGAGTACGAAAAGCAGCAGCTCGGTATCGACTACATGCAATTCGCACAGTGGCTCCAGCCTCTGCTGCATCTTGATGTGAACAAAGTTCACGAACGAGTGAAGCTGCTGATCGAAGACGCAGGGGCGAAACGAGGGTGGAAGTTGGATGAGGTCTTCAAGGCCATAGATGACGATAGAGATGGTGAGATTGACGCAGTGGAATTGAAAGAAGCTCTGTTGGAAATGGGACTTCCACTGACGGACGCGCAGATTCGATGCTTGGCAGACGAGTACGATGTCGACGGCGACGGGAAAATTCAGTTCAAGGAGTTCCTCTCATTGTTTGCTCCACCCAGTAAGAAACGTGCTGAGGTGAAGAAGAGAAAAGGCATCTCCACTAATAGGGGTGACGACAGAAGCGACACTGGAAGCACTACAGATCTCATCAAGAGGAGGAAGAACAGACCAAAGAGGAATATTCGGAACTCTTTCAGCTGGGGAATTACCAAAGCATTTGCACGAAAACAAGGTGCAACAAATGGGAATCGAAAAAGCGCAAGTGGGAAGAAGTCCCTGGGCAACGGGGAAGTGTCATCCTCACCGGGAGGCAGCAACAGCGATGGGCCAAGAAGGAAGTCGACGACTCGGCGAAAAGATCGACACGCGACTTCCAGCGATGAGGAAATCGCAAAAAAGCCCAGTCGTAGACAGCGGAAACGAGGTCAGCGTTCAGAATCGTCTGAGGAAGATCAACAACTTCGTAGTTCCAACTCGGATAACCAAGAAAAGCAGCGCTTCAAGCTGAAGTCGAAGCGAGGAAGTGTCAGCAAGCGACGAGATGCGGATTCCTCTACAGAAAGTGAGGCAGCAGAAGCTGCTCGCTCAAAAGGGAAACAACGAGAAAACAAGGCAAAACGCAGAGCTCCAGCAGCCAGAAGCGAGGATGAAAGTAAATCTCGAGAAAGCGCAAGCTCAGATCCTCCCAATCGACTATCGAAGGATCGATCTGCTACCAAGCGCAGTGAAAAGGAAACCCAGCGGACTCCATCTAAGCGCAAGGGTAAAAAATTGACGTCGGATCCACGTGCACGATCTCGTAGCCGTCGGCGTCTACCACCCAGTCGTCGACGCCGATCAACATCTTTTTACGGACAAAGGCATTCTAGCCCTCAACGGAAGCGTAAGGCCAGTCAGTCACGATCCATGAAGTTACGACGAGCTGCACGTAACAGCTCTGCGGAGAGTAGCGACGACGCGGAGAACTCGAACTTTTCAGACAATAATGACTCATCCTCTGGGCTAGACGTCGAGCAACTTCGTCGGCAGCAACAAGCAAGAGGCCACTTCACTAACCGTCGAGGTAGCTACGCTAGAAGTGCGTATACTGACAAGACAAATGCAGAACCGGACGAGCATGCTACGGATGGCTCTGAAAACAGTGGAGATGAAGGGGAATGCAGCCGATCCGATGAGGAATACCACAAGCACCTCAAGCGGTCGCTTCGTCGAGCCTTTGACTTTTTTGATCTGGATCAAACATCCACGATCGACAAACGCGAGCTTAGTCACGTATTGCGGGCTTTGGGGCATGAATTCACCTCGCAAGAACTGGAAACTGAAATGGCAAACGCTGACTTGGACCGGAACGGCCAGCTAGATTTCTACGAGTTCGTGGCATTTGTGAAGAAACAACTGGCTCAAAAGACCTACTTACTCTCGCAGCAACGCGAGATGGAGATCCGTCAATCCTTCCAGTCGCTTGACAACGATAAAAACGGAGCCTTAGACGAGCAGGAGTTTGAGTACTTGATCTACAAGGTGCTTCAGGTTGAACTTTCGGTTGAGGAACAGGACGCGTTACTGGATTTCATTGACAAGGACGCTGATGGTCTGATCAGCGAAGATGAGTTCATTACATTCATGAAAAAACTGGAGGCTCTTCATCGTAAATACAGTGGTAAAGGTGGCGGGAAGAAGCAGCAGCAATTCCTCGACTCGCTTGATGTCACTTCACAGCTGGCGTACTCGGCGATGAAGAAACTTGTGCGGGGTGTACCAATGGATATCGATCGAAGTCTGCTCATGTTCTTCGGCATCCCTTCCAATTTTCGTCCTGCAATTTCGTCCGCGGCGACGTGTCGGACGCTGCAGGGTAATACGATGGAGCACGTGCTCTCATTCCCGTCACCCCAAACGATTGAAGCATTGGCGCTTGATACCAGACTAAACGATAAGAAGGATTCCTCGTGGTTTACGTTGAATCGACTTGATACGAATTGCGAGGAGTACCGAATGCTGCAGCAAGCGGAAGGCATCGAGGCGCAAGCGATCGTATCTCTGAAGAGGGCAGCGGGTGTGCCAAAGCCGTTTGATACGAGGGAAGAGGATGTCGTGAAGCGCTGTGTCCACGTCTGCCTGTTCCAAGAGCAAGAAGAAATCTCTGGGTCAAAAGCAGCGGGTAGACGTCGACGAGGTAGTAAAGCCGCGGCAACTACGACGGAATCAAAGGTGACAGGAGCAGGTATTGTGGTCGGAAATGTACACGAGATTCCAGTGTATTGGCACCAAGGCGAAGAGGATGTCTGGGAATTCTCCAAGAAGTCAACCAAGCAGGACAAGTACAAGTTTCTTGTGCGCACGGACGCTGTAAACGACCACCTATACCTGCTCGTCGAGTTCATCGTTCATCTACGACTAAATGCTGAAGAACATCGGTCCAAGAAGCGATCAAAAGGCAAGAAGGCAGTCAAACAGCAAAGCGAAAGCGACGATGAAACAGGAGCAGACGGAGGAACTCGAGAAATGGTTTGCTGTTGGTGCAAGATCCCAGTGAGACAGCTACTGGCGAAGCGTTCTGACATTCTGCGCCGTAAGGAAAAACTATGGGGAGGCACTGCCAATGCCCCCGTTGACATCGAGCAAGATGAGCTGCTGCGTCGGCGTACAGGGTGGCGCGCTTTCACGAATATGTTCACCAAGCCGTCACCCCCGCTGATGGGCATCAAGAGTGTGCCCATCGACTCGCTCACCGAAGATCTTCAGCTATTCGTACGTAAGATGCCGCCCATTGTGATTGCGCCGTTCGTGTCGCTTCCAATCCTCGCCGAGTACATGGTCCTCGTCCGGAAGACTCTCGCCTGCGTCTCCAGTTCGTCGTCAGGTACGCCTCAACTACAACATGATCTTGTCGTAACGCAACACCTAACGAGTCTTTTTTTTTTTTACTGTTTTGATTTTGTCGTAGTTGTAACTTGTGAGCCAGCACTCAAGCTGCTGCCGAAAATCGTGGACGACCACGTGGCGCTGTCGATCTTCCGCAAGGCCTTTGACTCGGAAGTGGCCGGCATGAAACCAGGAGAAGTACACAACAACCAGTCGTAGCTCATTGTCTCTTGATGCCACTGCTAACATAGCAATACTCGACAGGAGCGAGAACGGAAGTTCCAGCAATTGGTGCTGCGGATGTGGCCGTCGTTCGTGCACTGGCAGGAGCGTCTCCCTCCGTCCGTTCTGCCTGCCGTGAAAGTGCCCGGTCCGGCCCAAAACTCCAAGACTCCTACTAGCGTCCCACCCAAAGGCGTCTCTGCTTCAAGCGCTGCTACGACCGAGCTGGACCACCAAGCAGCGACTCAAATGCGCTTCAACTTGCTGCAGACCTCGGCGTCCGGGTACGTCTCATACCAGAATCCTCACTTTCACACCAACGCGCACTAACTTCACGCCCATCAACCAAAATTCGCAGTAAACTACGACTGCAGGACGTCCGCGTGGCGTCTACGCCATTCCACGTGCGAGAGGTGGCATTCCGGCGCCTGCTCTAGTAACTGCTCAGCTTCCAGTTGCAGTTTGCGTGCGCCACACCAAATGTATCCATTCAAAATACCATCCAATCAAACGTGCTCATTTTCCACCTTTCATCCAATCGAAATGCCGTATCCACCGAGCATAAAACCTGTGGCCATGATGTCACCAAAACTCTGCGTGTCGAAATGCGCCGCATTCGCCGACTGACCGAGGCTTGGATCGTTTACCGCTGGAGAGCAGCCGAGCAGAGTATGGAGACGCTTCGAGGCCCCGTGGACGGCCTCGCCCTGAGCGAGAACTTCCCCGTCAATGGCTTCCGCCTCATGGTGGCACTGGCCGGCTGCAGCCTTGTGGCGCCACTGCTCCACGTCATGCCGGGCGAGACGAGCCGTCACCTGTTCAATGTGGCTGCGGGGCTTTTCGCCGGCGCCTTCGTGTTCGACATGGCCGTTCTGCATACGGTCGGCACGGCGGTGGTTGTGTATCTGCTGATGCTGGTGGCTCCGAGGTGAGGAGAAAGGATTGAAGATGATTCTTGTGTCATAAGCTGACGTTTTTGATGTTCGTTTGGGGTTTTAGGAAGCTGGTGGGACGTATTGTGTTGCCATTGCTGCTGGCGTACTTGGTGGCCGTGTAAGTGGGCTGTATGAGTTAGTTGTGGAGAGAGCTGTGGCTTACGTGGTTGTTGGGATGCAGTCACTACTACCGTGAATTCCATAGCCCGGATATCGTCTGGGACTCGGCGCAGATGATCCTGACGCTCAAGCTCAGCAGCGTCGCTTTTAACTACAGTGATGGGGGTCTGCCCAAGGAGAAGAAGACGCCCACAATGCTCAAGAACGAGCTGCAGGAGATCCCGGAGATCATCCCGTACTTCGGTGAGTGACGTTGCGGTGGTTCGTGATGAGGATTTTTAGCTGATTGGTTGAGTGTTGTGCAGGGTTCATCTTCTTCTTCCCGACGTACCTTGCTGGTCCAGCCTTCGAGTACAAGGACTACGTCTACTGGATGAAGGTGGGTTACCTCATACTGCTTTTTCGTTGATATTGTGCTGATGAACTTGTACTGCTTTACTAGGACATACGTGTTGCCCCCTTCACGGTCCACCTCCGCAACGTATTCTTTATCGTGGTATGCTTTCTCTCTTTCTTGGCTCGTAACTCAACTTTCCTGTGATGACCACGGCTAATATCTGCTTGACTTAATTGTGCAGCTATCGGCGGCCGGCTTCATCGCATCGCTGCAATTCCCGGTGGAGGAAATCGACTCTCCGGACTTTTACCCCGAGTCCTCGTGGGCTGTGCGCTGTATCCGCATGTGCTTTCCTGTCCTGCTCTTCCGTTTCCGCTTCGTAAGTGATCCTACTCCTCCTCCCAATCGTCTGCCAGGTTAGCGGTTCCTGACAATCCTGTTACCCGTTCTTGGTATGAAGTATCTCGCATGGTCGCTGGCTGAAGCGGCCAGCGCCGTTGCGGGCGTGGGCTATGTGCAAGCTACTGGAAAGTGGTGCGTAGTGTGCTTGTTTGAAAGATCTAGGGTTTCTTTTGCGTGGGGTCTAACTCAAAATTTGTGGTATTCTGTGTTTCTCAATACCCAACAGGGATGGCATCACCAACAATGATATTCTCTGCGTGGAGCTTCCCACGAACTTCCGCGTGGCTATCAACAACTGGAACAGGGGCGTTGCTCGATGGAGTAACACCTGTACGTTACAAGCATTTATTGTGACGATCCCGACGACAATCCTTACTGACCATGAATATCTGTACTGCAGACATCTACCAGCGTGTTGGACTGTCCAAGTCGGGCAAGCCGACTCTGCTGTCGACGATGGCTGCCTTCTTCATCAGCGCTTTGTGGCATGTAAGTAGAAAACTTGAGGCGCAGTTAGACGCTCATGTTGTGGAGTGCTGTCCATTCCGATTGACTAAACATATTGTTGTTGTGGCTCAAAGGGTCTGTCTCCGGGTTACTACCTGTTCTTCCTATTGGGTGGCATCTACATTGAAGTTGGAAAGCGTGAGTACCGCTATAATATTGAGCTACTTTCATGATATTAACACTTATTTTGCTTCATTCGTGCAGATCTGCGTCGTCGTCTGAGGTCGTATTTCCACTACACGGAGGATCGCAATGCGTATCCGCATGCCATTTTCCTGTCGTACTTCAACGGTTCCTCTCACCCGCTGGCATTCTTCTACGACATCTCGGGCATGTTCTTCACGTGGGTGGCGATGCAGTACGCGGGCGTGGCCTTCGAGATCATGGATGTGCGTCGCTGCCTGGCCATTTGGAGCTCCTGGTACTTTTTCCCGCACCTGGTGAGTGTCAGCCTGCTGGTGCTCTTCAACCTCTTCCCGCAGCGTCGCTCCGCGTCAGGCGAGAAGAAGACGCAGTAACGCGATTGTTCAGCTCGACGCAAACTTTTGTCTTCCGGCATTCCCCACAATGCCAAGCAGAACGGGCTCCCGTCACCTGCCGATTTTGGTGAATCAATAGATCCATCCACTCACAGTCTCCGTTGTATGTGTGTGTAGCAATGTTTTACTTGTGGTGGGATTGAGCAGGTTCGAGCTCCGCAGGATCAACCACAGTGGGTATTTATACTGTTATCAACACCTGGGCTGACCGAAATGAGCGGGCGTTGGCAAGTTGGAAGGCGCCGTCCAACTTTACCTGCCGCCAGCAGTTACTGCTTTGGATTGTTTTTCTCTGCGGCTGCAGCTCTGAGCTCTTAAGCTGGCCTCGTCATCGCCCCCTCCTGCTGCACGTCAGGGTTCCTCTCATCAGCGCAGCCCCGTCGTCAATGTCGCGGCGTTAACCTTTCGACTGCCTGTTCCGAGTCTACCTACCGCATTCCGACGGTGTATCGAGTGGTGGCTACGCTCAACAAGCAGTTTGCACGCGCATGCTGCTGGGAGTTAAAAGCGCCTCGTGCTGACCAAGATGACTGGCTTTCG
This sequence comes from Phytophthora chlamydospora, assembly GCA_012295415.1. Classification (NCBI taxonomy): domain Eukaryota; phylum Oomycota; class Peronosporomycetes; order Peronosporales; family Peronosporaceae; genus Phytophthora; species Phytophthora chlamydospora. The sequence goes on along the minus strand of JAABLK010000091.1, from coordinate 21,509 downwards.
GCAACGCCGCCAGCGCATGGCCAACCCACCCAGGAATGGACGTGCATTATGGAGTGCGCTCAAGAGGAATTTACCAGGATACGTTGGCCGACGAAGACGAGCAGCTCATCGCGCGTTGAAACCTCACGTCTTTATCGACCCGGAAGCAACCAGCAAGCGGATGTGGGACCTGCTGCTCACTTTCCTCGTGCTTTACACTACCCTTGTTGTGCCTTATCGAGTGTGCTTTCAGGTGGAAGCTGCGGGTGGTTTTGCGATTCTCGAAACCACCATGGACGTCGCCTTCTTCATCGATATTGTCCTCAATTTCATCACCGGGCTGCAGCTGCCCTCTGGTGAAGTGTCCTACAACTTCCGAGTGATTGTTGCGGCGTACATGCGCGGCTGGTTCACGGTCGATTTCTTCTCGACGCTCCCGTTTGAGTCATTGGCAAAGCTATTTGGTGTCGGAAACAATGCCCAGGCTGCTCTTTTATCGGCCAAGTTGCTGCGCGGACTGAAAGTCCTTCGGCTGTTCAAGCTTGCACGAATCCGCCGTCTGGGCAAGGTTTTCGCGAACCTGGAAGACGCCGTCTACACCAACCAGAGTCTTGTGTCGCTTGCAAAGCTGGCGCTAACGATGCTGTTCTTCGCACACCTCGTGGCGTGCCTTTGGTACGCTGTGGGAAAGTCAGAATCGGAAGAGTCCTGGTTGATCAGCATTTCGCAGGATCCTGCGGGCCAAATTGAAGATACCAACTTTCTTCAATACGTACGATCAGTGTACTGGGCCATCGTTACCATGGTAAGAATTTCACTATGATTGAAGCCGTGCGGTACTTTAAAGATTCGTCTAACATCACATTATTTTTTCTGTGTGTAGACGACCATCGGATACGGTGACATCGTATCGCACAGCAACAACGAAAGAATGCTAAACATCGCAGTGATGGCTGTGGGAGTATCCTTCTTTGGTTATGTGATCGGCACCATCTCAACTCTGGTAACGAATTTGGATGTCGCGGCGGCGCGGTACGAAGAGCGTATGACCGTTGTCAAGGAATATATCATCTCGCGTCGAATGCCGAAATACGTCGGCAACAAGATTCGACACCACTTTGAATACTTCTATCAAAACCGCTCCGTTTTCAAGGAGAGCCGAATCCTCAAACGGCTTCCATCCGCACTGCGCAACGAAATGGTAAGTTCTCTTTGCTTTATTAAAACGCAAAATTTGAGGTACCTAACCTGTTTTTTTTCTTTTGTATTAGATCCACCATGTACACTCCAAGATAGTATCGAGTGTCAAGTATTTTGTAAAATGCCCCGAGAGCCTCATCAGTGATATCGTCATGGCGATGCGCCCGTTCTCTATGCTCAAGGACGAGTACGTGTATGTCGAGCACGAAATCGCGGCGCACGTCTTTTTCATTTTAAAGGGCAAGGTGCAGCTCGTCAAGACAGTCAAGCGTGGCAAGGAGGAAACGCGGCTCTCAACGATGAGCATAGGAGATCATTTTGGCGAGGTTCGTGTTCCATCTCCTGACCAACATCAATTCCTTTTTCTAATCTGCTGATGTGATTGCTACAGCTCGAAGTCTACGACCACGACCATGGTAACGGTGTGCGTATCTGCTCAGCTCTCGCCAAGTCGTATTGTGAACTGACGTTCCTCTCACGCGAAGCTATCCAGAAAATAAGTGGGTGTTCCCCGTACACAAAGGCTTCGCTTGAAGTATCTTTGTTTCTAACACTTTATTATTTGTCTTTTTCTCTAAACTTATTGATGCAGGCGTAAGTTGGCCTGAAGTATTGAAGCATTTTCGTGACAGCGCAGCATCCAGCTCGAACAGTATGCGCCGACGTGTGGACCCTTCAGTTTTCGATTCGATCAAAAGACCTGCACCTCGCGTTCCTGTGTTTTACAAAACGGTGGAAATTTCAGAAGTGGTGACCAAATCGTCCGCTTTGAGCAGCAAGGTTGCCCCAAGTAAACCTGCGCGCGTTGCACCCTTCATACCCGCAAACGTAATTGATACGTCACTGGGACAACTGAAACATCAGCCTATACAAGAAGAGAGCAGTGAATCCGGAGACCAGCCCAGAAGCAGCCCAGACCCGACTTCTGTCGCCCCATCCTCCAACGTCGGGGAAATACCTGAACTCTCGAATTTATCGCCATCCCAGGGCGAGCGAGAGTGGACCAACCACGCATGGGTGACAACCCCTGGCGTTGGTGAGCCACCTTCGATACACACAGTGCACCCACTAACAAGACCGTTCACGTCAATCGCGCAAGGCCGAAAAGCGACTTTAGAGGCGTTACCAGTCACGCCTTCATCCAAGGCTAAGATTGGGGCCAAGGTTGCGGCGTTTGACCGCCTCGAGTCGCTGGATCCCAGCGAAATCCAAAACAGTGGGCTTAATCCAGTTCCCCAGCAGCACGAAGAAACAGTAACGCCCACATCAAAGGGAAGTCATTGCCCTCCAGAGCAAATGTCAGACCCACGCAGCGACATGGAAGAACGCTACGCTCCATCATCGACGGAGACTACACCGTTGCCAGTATCAACGCCAGAAAAAATGCAACGGCATCACGAAAAGTCTCTAGCGCTCCAGCAGCTAGCCGAACAGATGGCTGAGCAACATACCGAAGAGATTCCGCTTGAAGGGCGTGTCTCTCTTGCAGGGGCAACCGACGAGAATCAGCTGCATGATATGATTGTCAAAATTCGAGACTCGCCGCACGAACAACCGAAGCGCAACCTTCAATCCGAGCGTGTGATGCTACGAGGAACTTACTTGTTCCACCCCCAGGAGCCTGCGATCGTGTTGTGGCAGTTTTTCGTTGGACTTGGCATTATTTATTCGATCATTGTCGTCCCTTTCCGACTGGGTTACGACGTCGATGCAGCCGATGGGTGGTATGTGTTCGAGATGATCATCGATGGATTCTTTTTGTTCGACATCCTTCTCAATTTCCGCACTGCTTACTTCGACGAAGAGAGGAAGCTCATCTATGACCCCCGCGTTCTGTTCTGGCGCTACGCAAGAGGATGGTTTCTCCTTGATCTTATTTCCACGGTGCCTATCGACGAACTCTTTCAGTAAGTTGTTCACAGTATTTCTCGAAGACGCATACTAACTAATCGTTGCGGCATGTTTCTTTCTTTTCTTTTCTCTTAGAGCGGTTGTGGGCACGTCAAGTCAAACGTTGCATCTCTTCCCAACGAAGCTGCTGAGGCTCTTTCGGGTTGCGCGGCTACTGAAGCTGACACGCCTAATCAAACTCAGTCGCGTCTTCGGCCGTATCCGTGACACTGTTCAGGTAAGAATCGTTGTGACTGAATGATTAAATGTTGTTTTATTTGGCTGCACTAACAAAATGATGAAACGCAGCTGAGTCCATCTACAGAGCGGCTTTTTAAGCTGCTTGCGATCATGTCTATCTTCTGCCATTGGAATGCATGCATGTTTCACGGTGTACTGATGGCAAGCGAAGCTGCTGGGTATCGTAGCTGGTGTGGCGACGCTTTTTTTCCGAACGAACCCCAGCTCATCGATTGTGCTGAACTGGTACCAGTTACTGACCGCTACATCGCCGCAGTTTACTGGGCATTCACAACGCTCACTACTGTGGGCTACGGTGACGTGAAACCCAGCGTCCACTCGCCGTACGAGCTGGTCGTAGTGATCATCCTCGTGGTTGTGAACGCCACGGTCTTTGGTTACATCATTTCGTCGGTTATGACGCTCATCCAGAACCTTGATCCCAGCGATCGCGAATACCGACTGCTAATGACAGAGATGAAAGACTATCTCCGCGATTCGTCTGTCAGCGAGCGTCTTTGCACCAACGTCAAAATGGTGAGCCTATTCTTTTATCAGGAATAATCTGTATATGTGCTGACCCTACACTGCTTTCAATGCTTAGCACTACCAACACCATATTGCCTGCACGAGCCTCTTTCCTGAGCAAAAGGTAAGGCATGAGAGTGAAATGTGACCTGTTGTCTTCCATATTCGCTAAATGCCGAGCTTTGTCGTGCTGCAGCTTTTCGACAAGATGGCCCCTAGTCTGCGCTTTGACGTGGCGCGCTTGGTCGCGGTTGAGACGTTGTTCGCGATTCCGCTTATTACTGTCATGGAGGATGCCTTCAAGGGCTTCGTTTCGTACGCGCTTTTTCTGATGAAGCCTGTGTGCATCCAGCGAGGAGAGACAGTTTGCCGTTGCGGCAGTCCTGGTATCGAGACATTCTTTCTCGTGGAGGGGGAGTGCGACCTGCTAAACTCACAGACAGGTCTCGGCCGCATCATCGGCGAGAATTCTGTCTTCGAGCAGTATGCGCTGATGGCGCAACCAGAAGAGCTCTATCGGACGGTCTCGACGGCAACAGCCCTCTCGGGCAAGTGCATCTTGTACTCCCTCACCATTCATGACTTTAAGTACGACCCCCACCGTTTCTTCTGCTAGCTATGACTTGTAGCCATTTTTTTTTCTAACACGTATCTCTTGTTATCCGCAGGGCGCTGGAAAACGTCTCGCCAGCAGTGAGCACGTACTTTTTGAGTCAACTGGCGTCAGTACTAGTCGCCGACGACATATATGCCTTGCTCCCCCACCAGAAGAGCAACGTCCAGCTCGCGTTACGTCGTGGCCAGAACTTCCGAGCCGTAGCAGAGCAGACTCCCGGACGAGTAAAGCTGAAAGACCTGGGCAGAGTGGCGATGGCCAACCTCTACAAGCGACGAGGCAGCGAGTGGTCACCCGACTTGTTGCCCAAGCAGCTGCAAATATTGGCAGAGATAGAGCAGGCCAGCGGAATCACAGCTGCTAATGCCCACGTGAATGCCATCGCCAACCGACAATCCGAGCTGGCGAACGGATCCATCCGAGAGGGATCAACCGACACCAACTCGATTCGTGAACGAGCCGAAGCTCCCAGCTGCACCCCATCAGCCAACGATCCAAACTCGACAAGAAACAGCAACTCGCTCTACAGCACCGCACAGACCATCAGAGAAGTCTCCGAGAGCTCGGAGATCTCCGAAGATACCAACTCGCTAAAAAACCGAATCGTGCACGCCTGAAGACTAAAATCAAAACTTGTTCCGAAAACTTACAACTTTACGTTTCACTCCGGAATTTCTCCATAATATTCACATTTCATTCCGCAATTCTCGTAATGGCTACCACGGCGGCCGCTTCCAGGCCAGCCTCCATGTCCCTGTCCAGGCGCTTGCTGTCACTACCACAGGAACTAACAGGTTGCTCGCTTCCCCCACAAGTCTCTGGCCGGCGCTACGGCGTCGTGACGCTCTGTGTGGCGCACATATTGGAGAGCGCAGTGAGCTCCCACCCTTTGCCTCGAGTATCGCTCGTACGTGTGCAATGGTGGGGCGAGGAAACCCCCGGCAGCCTCTTCAGGCCCGCCTTACTGTCGGCGGACGGCCTGGGCCTTGATCAAAACGCGCAGGAGGCTCAGTATACGCCGCGGAGAGCCATCACCATGAAATATCAAGTTAGAGTCCAGCCCGAGCAGTTATTGGGATATTTCCAAGACATGGGGAATTTGACCCTCGAGGTGATCGACAGAGATACCAGAAGGAAAGTCGGAGAGTGCAGCTTAAGGATGGACATACAGGCCAGCAATTCAGTGATGACGGCGCAGGAGAAGCTCGTGGCTTTACGCCGGCAGGATGAGCTGTGCGAGATCAGACCCACGGCTGAGGACGCGCAGGACGGAGAGGTGTTGGGGTACCTGGCCGTGACATTCGACGTGCAGTGGACTGACTTAGAGGAGGAGATAGACGTGCGGCGTGAATTTGGTGTAAAGAAGGTTGCTGGTGCGAAAAATGTGGGGGAAGAGAGTGAGGAATTGAGCGCGGCGTCGGAGTCGGTGCCGTTGAAAAAAGTGTGGATTGACGCGGAGGAAGGTGGAGAGGAGGTGGACTTGATTTCGGTTAAGGTGGAGGAGCAAGTGCGAAACGATACAAAAATTGGGGAAGAGGGTGTCGCATCCGCGTCAAATGGTGACTATCAACGTATTCAGAAGCTGCTGGAGAAGGGAAAAGCGTTGAAGCAATCGATGGAGAGAGCTGTAGCTGAGAAGGATGGTATTGGAAACACCGTTGATGAGGCTCCTGAACTCACTAGTGATGCAGATTTCGCAACAAAGCAGTTGCTTTCACTTGCACGTGATGCTGATTTTGCAGCTTCCACATCAAAATGGCATGACACTCTGGCGTTCGAGTCTGTTGAGAGCGATTTTCTTGCTTCTTCAATTAGTTCAAGTCCAAGTGAGGTGAACGAGCATCAAACCAATGAAGTTGACACCAAAAGTGGACAATCTCTGGCAAAGGCAATACTCGAAAAGCTGCAAAGAGAGGTTAAAACCACAACGCAGCCTAAGGAAGCTTGGAAGAGCTCTTCTGCCCCTGACATGCACGGTTGTGAATCTCTCCAATTTGCAGTTATGTTCGAGGAGGTATCAAACGTTAAAGTTTCTGCGATTGAGCATGCTGCCTCTGATGAAGGAAACCGTGGCAACGGCTTAAATATCGATTTGGCGAGTATTTCCCTCCATTATACTGTTCCTTCTCGCTTCACAACAGTTTCGCCAGCTTCAAGGGATAAGTTTAATCGGGCAGTTGCGCGCAAGGCTCGAAGATCTCGTTGGTTAGATTCTGCGTCGTCGTTACGGGCAGATTTCATTGGAAATATTCACGTTTTCCAGTCATCGTTTGCTGAGGACGCGAGCGAGTATTTTCATACTGGGTATTTGGTACGTTGAAAACTCCTCTGTTTTTGTGAATCGCAACGCAACTAACTTGATATTGATATTACTTTCGAAAGATTGTCGAGATATGGCTCAATTCCCGCAATGCTGCCGAGCGCACACTTCTAGGCCTGTCAAAAGTGTCTCTACGAAACCTAGCCGATTTTTTCAGGTTCGTTATGCCGAACGGGGTCTCGATACGTATGCATGGCATAGTCTTTCGTTCTCATTGTCTTCTGTGGGTTTAAATGCTTCGTTAGGGGAGACAAGTATATGCTCAGTATTATGGAGCGCCCACTGCCATTTGTTGGCGTGGATGACAGACTTGTGATTGAAAATCCATTCACGGGAAAACCAGCAGGGTATCTAAGAGCTCGAGTAGCGATTGGGACAGCGGAACAGGTGTGTAGATTGTTGTCTTGGTACAATCCTAGATATAACCACTAAACCATTTCTGCTGTGTGTGTGTGTGTGTGTGTGTGTGTGTGTGTGTGTGTGTGTGTGTGTGTGTGTGGTAGCTACTTGCGTGGGCGACAACAGCTCGAACCATCGTGAAGATACAAGCTGTTATTCGTGGGCATTTGCTTCGCAAACACCTTCGCGGATCTCGTACTGTCTTGCCTCTGTCAGAGCTGGAGTTTCGAGATCCTTCCTCCTCTTCACGTGTGATAGACCTGCTGTCTGACGAGACTCGATCCGACTCTCGATCGACAGCACCTACGATCTCGACAACGCTGCAGAGATTTCAGGATTTGAGCTTGGACGATAGCTGCTCTCGAGGTGATGACAGCGAGAAGCGGTCGGAAAAGGTCTCCAAAGATTTGCCGCTTTTCGAAACGAACTCTGTAGACTGGTTAGCTCTTCGCAAGATCCGCTTTGATGTCCGCGAATGCTGGCGAAGTACCGTGCAGCAAACTGATCAAGCAGGTGAAAAGCAGTCACAACGTGCTTGGCATGCTGCGCCAGTATTGGGGTGCGAGCTGCAGGGTCAGTTGGTGCTAAGTGGGGGAGTGGCATCGAAAGGACAGTCATTTGCGCTTTGGTGGGATGCCGCAGACAGAAGGCTGAACTCCGCTTTTGCCCATACATTTCGAGCAGCAGGCGTCGGTGCAGATTTGCCGCTGGTGGGGTCTCAAAGTCAAGTCTTGTTCGCTCTTCATGTGGAAAACGGATTCTTTGGGACCCAGTCTCGCGAAACCATCATGGGCGAGGCGCGGCTGAATCTGTACGAGGCATTCCGCAAACGCAGAACAATGGGTAACTCCGCTGACAACTTGGAAGCAGCAGAATCCTCAGTTGAGATGAATGCTCCTATCGAGTGGGACAGCGTTGGTCGAGAGCACCAGGGACTCCCGAGTGTGATTCCGTTAAAAATCTCCTATCACGTTGTACCGCTGGTGATGCGTTCTGCGGAAGCCGCTGACTCCAAAAGTGTTTTATCGTACGATAGCAGTGCCTATGCGGGCGACCAACATTTGGGCCGTATTACCACTAGCCAATATGTGCAAACATCACACATTTCAGCCGAGGAAATCGACGAGCGGTTGGTGCTAGAGAGCAGAGAGCTGCGAGAATATGGAAGCGAGATGATGCGTGGCAGCCCGTTTGCATCTTCTGACGAAGCTATTGGTAGTGACGATGGGGGTTATTCCGGCCGCTGGGCAGCAGTGAGTGATAAATCAGAGCAGCACGGAAGTGTATCAACTTGTGCAGCTGCAAGTAGTACTCCCGGGTTGTGCGCATCTCTCGAAGAGCCGAACTCTAATAGTGCTGCCGACGCTGCTGACAGTGCGGGGAAAGCGAGCAATGTCAGTAGCACTGATGAAGTGGCATCAGGAAGTGACGATGGCTCACCGTTTCGAGATCATGGCGAAGTGGACTTGTCTGCGAACTCACCCTCGCCAAAAGAAAGGGAGATTGATGCTGCTGGTGGCGTCACTGCCGTGCATGCGAGTGAGCATGATGAAGGTTTCGTTGATACCTTTACAGTTGATGGAACTGGTGACGGCCGTAGTGATCGTGATGCAACTCAGGATCCGGCACCTTCAACACAAAAAACTACCAACGGCAACGAGGGTGGGAACCAGCGAGAGCACATTGAAAGATCATTTGTGACGACTGTAATTTATACTGCTGGCGAGGGTGGTGTGAGCCGGGACGGACATGATGAGAGTTTACTTGTGGCCACGTGTGCTGATGCTGTTGGCATCGTGACCGAGACACAAAATAATCTGAGATCGAGTAGGGCGACTGCAGGTACCGATGATGATGAGGACCAAGGCCGACATTATGGAACTATGGGTGTGACAACATCGGACAACGAATTTGGTAACGATGCTAACGTCAGCCAGAGCCAGTACTCCACAAAGTCTGATGTTCCGGCGTCAGAAAGTGTTGACAGTGACGATGCTAGTGCGGAGCAGAGTGAACATGGTGTAGGTTTGGATTTGGCAATGCTGGGAAATGCTGCTACCTGCGACGACCAAAACCACGATGGCTCAGATTTGGTTGCAGCGACCTCAGATAATGATACTGACGACGTCGGTGGCTTTAATCCGAGTCGGCATAGTGCAAGTTCGGTCGTGTCAACTTCAGGCGATGGCGCTAACGACTCTGAGGGTGCGTCCCAGAGCAAACATGATGCGAGTATAGATATGGTGATATCAAGAAGTGCGGCTCGCGACGCTGATGAAGCTGGCCAAAATCAGTCGGACCTTTGTTCTAATGCACCAGCACCTTTAACCTCTGATAGTGAGGACGACACTGCGGGCACGAGTGGACATGACGTAATTTCAGGAATGGCGTCGCCAAACAAGACTGCTGGTGCTGCTGCTGATGGCCTGAGCTCGAGTGAAGATGGTCTGAATTCGTGCGCGTCGACTGAAGAAAATGCTGCAGAAGATGATGACGACGACGACATGGGGGCATTCGAAACTGAAGTTGCTGAGGATCTACCTGCTGAAGCCTTAGCGTCATCCTCAGAAAGCACATCGGTGACGAGCATGCACAAGGAGATCCCCCAAGCGCTCGACAACAGCACGCCGGCTAACACAGTTGATGCTAGCATTGACGATTTCTGCGTAAAGGATTCGGAAGCCAGCTTTTGCGCTACTGAGGCTGCATCAGGTGAGGGTGACGAGCAACAGCAAGTTCAGCAAGATACCCGTTCTGTCGGCTCTCAAGTCGTTCAATATGCTGACAAGGCTACTCAGGTCGACCCTTCCGAGTTGGAGATTGTATCGAAGTGCTCTATCTCGACTACATCCGCTGACCCCTTCAATATCTCGAACGATGCTTCATCGCTTATCAATGGCGATGCGAGCCCCGACCAGCACGATGAGCACAGAGAACAGTCGACTGTTGATGTGGGTTGTGATCCGATCACGCTCGCGAGTGTTTCTAGCAGCAGTGAGATCGACTCGATCCAATCTTCGTCTTCTAATTGTCAAGATGTACAAACACAAAATGACGATAATTTCCAAGCTCGCGTACTGAAACGTGCGGATACGGAGGTCGCAGAACTTGGGGGTCCGCCCAGCGAACAAGACGGAATTTGTGAGCAACCACCGTGTAGTGGCCAGCCAGGCCCATTCAGTCAAGACTCTGTTCCGTCTCAGAGACGACCTCATATCGAGCCAATTCACCCGACACCAGACGCGGTGAAGCTGGATCTCGTGTACGAAATGCTCCGTGAGATGCGTGATTCCTGTTTCTCCACGCCGTTGCCAGAGGCGTTGACGCAAGGTGAACCACTAATTGAACGTGGTTTAGACTTGGAGTTGGAGGAGCAGACCAAGATGATGCCAGAGCCGTCCAAGACCATGCAGCTGAAACACGAGACGATCTCTAGAAAACGCTGCAGTTGCCCCAATTCACCCCTCAGTAGAGACGCCAGCTCGATTCGAAGCCAAATGGCTTCTCTCGAGCTTAATTTTTCTGATGAAAAACTGGAAAGGAGTTTCCAAGGAACGACAAGAACAAAGCATCCGAATATGCTTGAGCTCAATGCACTGAAAAGTCCATCTCGGCCACAGCAGAGTCGACGACTGCAGACCACAGCGCGGGCATTCGACGGCAAGTCGGCAAGCGTGCTTAGTGCTTCACTTCACACCAGTGGCGGAAAGGACAATTATTGTGCGGCAGGTGTCAAGGACCGATGTGCATCCTCGCACACGTCAGTGAGCAAGAGATTGTATGATGTGGTCAGCATGAGCGCGAGTCGAGTAGAGAAAAAAAACGACCACTCGTCAGTGCGTTCTCTGTTTGCCCGAGACTCGGAGACAGAACGAATCGCCCGCATCATGCAGGGAAGTATGAACTATTGGATGAAAGATGACAGCAGTTCCAGCTGCAACGACGATGTCAGTGACGAAGAGGAGACGGATGATGACTGCTACTTCTAAGATGTGCAGTGCCTCTGCTGAAGTTCTTAAGAATGATCTACTTCTGTGGTTTTGCTTTTCTGGACCCCGCGCGGCGGAGCTTCTCATAAAACGAAGCTTTGGGTTGAAGATCTCCAAGGGCGGCATTCTCTACCGGTTGTGAGAGTTCGTCAGTATCGCTGCGAGCGCTCGAAGTTGTTAAGTGCGCCATGCCTCGATCAGTGCTTCCTAAAGACGCAACCGCAGCGATGCCTGCCTCAGGCAGCACCTTTCCGCTTCGCATTCTCTCTAGCAGTGACGTTCGCTCCATGCATTCGCGATGAACAGTTTGCTGAAGCAGTGCGATCTCCTAACCAGAAAACAACAGACTTACGTGTGAGAACAGGCTACACAAGCACCGGCAACCAGAAGAAGTCACGCACGCGATCTTTTTGCCGAAGCTTCTGCTTAAGCTGGTCGATAATCCTGTCGCTCTCGTGGCTGTCCTGGTTGCTCGCTTCGATCATTCTGTCGGGTTGCTTGGCGATCTGGGGCTGCTCTCGCAGGTTTTCGAGCTCATCTTGCAGACTGTGCAACTGGAGCTGGAGAGCTGTGTTTTCCTCCTGGAGATCTTTCTGCTGCTTTGCTCCCTGTTGTGCTGCGCCGGCTTCGTGCAAGACACTCGTCAACTTCTTCTCCAAGGCAGCGCGTGATGTTTCAGCTTCCTTCAGTATTTTTTGCTGTACAAATATGAAAACGTTTTGTTAAGACAGTGTGACATGTTCATCACACACGAAATACCCACCTTATCGCGTTCGCTTGCGTCGATCCGTCCCTGCAAAGCTTGGATCATACTTTCGAATTGAGAATTGCTTCGTTTGGCTTCCTGCAGTGTTACAAATAATATTAACATCAGCTCTACGTGTACACCATTGATTTTCCGAGAGTCTTACCTCACGTTCACTGGCGTTCTGCGTCGCTCGATCTTTCCATTCGTTAGCTCGACGCTCTGCATCCCGGAGCTGTCCAGATGTGAGATCGTCAACACGGGTAAGCCAAATGTGATAGGATTCTCATCTGTAGAGCCAACCTACCCTGTCTTCTAAGGCTAAAAGTGCCTGTCGCGAGGACTGCTCACCATGCGTCTGAATCTCAGCTGTCTCCCTCTTCAAGTACTCGAGGTAGTTGTTTTGCTTTGTCTTGAGCTCTTCAATAGCTCGGGCGTGTTCTCGCTGGAGATGGTTAATCTCTGCCCCATGTCCTCCACGAAGTTTTTCCAGATCTCGTACACAATCAGCTTTGATTTTCTCGGTAGACGAAGTGCTTATGCTGAGCTGGCCTTGCAACTGATCAGCACGAAGACGCAACGTCTTGATCTCGTCCTCGAGTTTATACTTTTCGTCCTTGTATCGTCCATTGTCGGAGACGAGTTGGGCGTGGCTTCTCTCAAGCTTCTGCAGCTGATGCTTGAGCTGAATGATCTCGCTGTTCATCTGGCAGTTGGACTTGCGCTCGGAATCCCCCGCAACAACGACACGAGTGAGTTCTTCTCGAATTGCAGTTAACTGTACCTCCAACTGCTTTGCGGTGTCTTTTTCCAGCTCGACGCGCTCGCTTACAGCGAGTAGCTTCTGCTTCAAGACGTCCCTCTCGGTGATGATTTGCCGTTCCGCCATTGTCCAGTGAGCTTGGCCCTCCACAAGCTTCGACTCCAGTCCTCGAATACTCAACTGGTTACGCTCGCGCTCCTCGCTGAATGCTTTCTGCTGCGATTCGGACATCAATTTGCAGCTTTCGATCTGGCTGGACAGGTGTAAGATCTCGTTGCGCAACTTCTGTTCAACCAGCGACCGAGCCAGTTTTTGCTCTTCTTCATCGCGCTTCGATAGTATCTGCAGCTCTCGGTAGGCTGCTTTGGAGTCCATGAGGTCAGTTTGAAGCTTTGCAAGTTGAGTCAGCGCTTCTTGTCTGGCGGTACGCTGCATCTCATTGTCGTTCGCAAGCTGCTTCATGCTGGTGCTGCAAGTGGCTACGAGCTCAGCGAAGTTGTCTTTCAACGTGGTAATCTGCTGCCTCAGATCTCGTGCAGTCGAGCGCTCACGCTCCATGAACCGCACGAATCCCTGTCCATCGTAGCTTTGCGATCAACACAGGTACCGATAGATTGAAGACGACAATAACGTACCCGGAAGGTCTTCTTGTACTGCTTGACTGTCGTCTGCAAGGTCTGCACCTCAGCGAACACGAAGTAGCTGACGCCGCAGAACGTGCAAGCGGTGTCATCCGCTGGAAGCTGCTGGATCTCATCGGGCAGTGCTCGAACTGGGCCTGCATACAACTCCTCCAGTGTAGGATCGCGAAGCTCGGTCTTACAACCAGAGAGCGGAGGCAACGCTGCCATTGCCAAAAGAGTGGCGAGTTTGGAAGTGCGGGTCGCGGCGGTTGCTCCCGACGGGCGAAATTACAAGAACTTGGAGTTTCGAGAGCAACCGCCGCGACCCGTAGTGTGCACTTCCAACATTGATCATTGAACAGGTTAATCTGCCCCCAGCTATTCTCAACCAAGGTCTCGCGACAATGAGCCAAGCCTTGCTGCTTCAAACAAAGCAAGCGTCGTGAGTAGACCCAGCTCTTTACCAGGGTAGCACGTCGCCCTTTTCGAAGTGGAACATCTTGGCCGAGTCCTGGAGCTTCGCGCGGGCGATGATCTTGGTCAGTCCCTTGACGCTGTCCTCGGGCGACACGGCTCCCTGGAAGCCCACCATGGCCGTGTTGACGTAGCCCGGGTGTAGCAGCAGGCAGCCGATCTTCTCCTTCTCCAGGTCGATGGCCAGACTCTTGGTGATCATGTTGAGCGCCGTCTTGGACGCGCGGTAGCCATAGTAGCCACCCGATCCGTTGTCCGAGATGCTGCCCATGCGCGACGTGACCTGCGCCACGAAAGCCGAGCCCGTGGCCGCCGCTGCCAGGCGTAGGTTGGGAAGCAAGGCCTTCGTCATGAGGAAGGGCCCCACTGCGTTCACCTCGAAGTGGCGCAGCAGGTCGGCCTTGGTGGTGGACTGGAGGTCGTGTACGTCCATGATGCCAGCATTATTGATGAGCAGGTTGACGGGCACTCCTTCCAAGTCCTTGGCGGCCGCATTAATGGACTCCTCATTGCTCGTATCCAGCGTCAACAGCTTCCACGGCTCCAATTGCTTCAACTGGGAAGAGCAAAGCACAAATACGAGAGTTTGTCGACATTCTTTCACGAAGAAAATTTAATCATGGTTGAATAAACGCACGTCGCTGGCGGCCTGGACGTTGCGAGCACAACCGATGACCTGCCAGCCTTCGCGCTTGTAGTGCGTGGCGAAGGCGAGGCCGATGCCGCGGTTGCTGCCAGTGATGAGCACAGTCTTGGCTGCCATTTTTGATCTCTCTCGTTCTTGGATCCAGTTTGGGCTTCACATTAGCGTCACCGAACGTGGCTAGCGTCACCAGGGGATCCGATAACTTTTTGATACAGTTTATGTAAAACCTAGAATGGAGAAGTGCGGGACGGTGACCTTGTTGTTCGCCCATGGCTGTGGCTTCTCCGAGGAGATGTGGGCGCCGGTCATCCGCCGTGTGAAGGAATCTGCAACGGTTGAGCGTGTGAAGACCGAGTTCGTGACCTTCGACTTTCCTTTTCACGGAAGTCGAAGCGATGACAAGTTGGCGCAGACTTTGCACCTGGATGTGAGCGATCCCAAGACTCCGAGAGTGCGCGGCGAGTACCAAGACCTGAGGAAATGGTATTTATCAGCAATGGAGGAGCAGGTCGCGTCGATGGGGAAACATGACGTGCTGATCGGTGTGGGCTTCTCGATGGGGGCTGGTGCACTCTGGGCCATGGAGGTCGCGCATCCGGGCACGTTCGACGCGCTGATTCTCTTCGAGCCAACGCTGGATACCCGGACGCCCAGGACGACAGTCATGTGCTCGTATCTCGTGGCTCTAACGCTTCGTCGACCGTCGTCGTGGTGCGTTTAAAGGACTTGATACGCAGGATGTAGAGTGCCCTAGACTAGGAAACTCAAATGTTGCTATCGTGCTTCCTCTTACAGGCCTTCGCGAGCTGCTGCTGAGGAGTACTTCCGCTCGGCTGAGCTGTATGCTGCGTGGGATGACGAAGCGGTGGCGGCTTACCTGAGCGGCTCGCTGCTGGACCAAGACGACGGCTCCGTCTCGCTGGCATGCGACCCCCACTTGGAAGCCTCGCTCTACTCGATGCAGCCGCTGCACTTCTCAGATCAAGAGCTGCAGCAGCCCAAGTGCCCGGTCCGCTTGCACTGGGCCGACCGCTCCAAGATGTGCTTCGTCGAAATGTTCAGAGCCATCGAGAGCAAAGTCCCTCAGATCTACACAGTGCGCGATGCAATGCCAGGACTTGGCCACTTGGTCGTGATGGAGAACCCGAGCTTGACGGCAGAACGCGTCATCCAGGAGCTTCAAAGGCTCAAGCCATTCGTCCAAACAGAGGCGAAGCTGTAGGCAGGGCCCCAGTTGAAGACCGCAATACATCCCCCTTTTCTTGTCAATCGCCAACTTTCGGAGACGTTGACGTATGCCACGAGCTACGCTGCTGTTCGCCCATGGCGGCGGCTTCTGCCAGCAGATCTGGGACCCCATTATCCGCCGCATGAAGAGCTCCCCCGTCGTGCAGCAGGTGGCCACGCAGTTCGTCACATTCGACTTTCCTTATCACGGGAGCAAGCGCGACGAATCCGTGACCGCCCAGCTCGACGTGAACGGTCCTGGAGGTCCGAGAGTCTGGCACCCTGCGCAGGATCTCATACCATGGACGACTGCAGAGGTGCAGCGTCAAGTGCAGTTGGTGAAGCAGAAAGAGAAGGTGGAGGGGGGACGAGCTGCCCTCATCGGCATCGGCCACTCGATGGGGGCGGGAGCGTTGTGGAACGCCGAGGTGCAGGCTCCTGGCACCTTTGACGCTCTCATCCTGTTTGAACCCGTGTACGGACTGGACGATCCCGAGCTTGGGGACAAGATCACGGACTTCCTGGTGTCTATCACGCTGCAGCGAGAGGCGTCATGGCCGTCCAGGAAGACAGCTGAAGAGTACTTCCACACGCTCAAGAACTTTTCTTCGTGGGACCGGGAGTCGCTGGCTGCGTATCTCCGAGGCGCTCTAGTTGAGGATAAGGCGACGGGCAGGGCGGTGCTGGCATGCCACCCGCACGTAGAAGCTTCGCTGTATTGCCACAAGATCCTTCGCTTCACAGATGACGAGCTCAGTCGCCCCAAATGCAACGTTCGCTTCCACAGTGGAGAGCGCTCCAACATGTTTTTTCGGCCGCTGTTCGAGGACGCAGAGAAGAAGTTCCCCGATATTTACTCGGTACAAGAGCCGATGAAGAACTGCACACACTTGTTGGTGCTTGAAGACCCCGAGACGGCTGCCAACAAGATCCTGAGCGATCTCGCGAAGACTCCTCCCTTCCGCCATGGCCTGAGCCGCATGTAAGTACGTGTCAGACAGCACTGCAAAGATCGCACGGAGTAAGGTACAACTACACACAGCTGAGCTCTTAATCCATTGTTGTCAAGGAACGTATCCTACCATGTATACATGAGTCACTGTTCTACGGATCAAAGACCTTAGATGCGTGAATTCAGCGGCGATTCTCCCGCTGGAAGAAGCTCCTTGAGGTCATTTAGTACAGCGTTTGCACACTGCGCTGGGTCCTCCATCACCAGGGCATGCGAGAGTCCAGGCATCAATGGACCAGTTTGGTAGATGCCAGGATACTTGGTGGCCATCTCGCCGAACGCTTGGACATTGTGGATCTTGGATCTGCCGCCTCCGTGGAAGTTGATGCGACATTGAGGACGTTGCTGGAGCTCATCGGACAGGTGCAGCGGCGTGTGGCAGTACAACGAAGCTTCAATGAGCGGGTGGCAGGCCAAGATGACGGACCCGTCTTCTTGATCGATGAGTCCGCCACGGAGATAACCAGCGAGCGCCTCACGGTCCCACCGAGCGAAGTTCTTGAGGTTGTAGAAGTGCTCCTGCGCTGCCTGTCGAGTCGGCCTAAAGACAACAAGAAACAACAGCACAGAGATCAACAGCATGCTCTCGACTGTCGAAACCTACAGCTTTTACCACTTGGCTTCGCGCTGCAAGGCCAGCGTCACGAGGAAGTCCACGGTGAAGTCGTTCTCCGGTCTGCGGATGCCGTAGCCCGGTTCAAACAGGCTCAAGCCCGCAAAGGTGCCTGGATGCAAGACCTCCGTCTTCCAGAGCGCCATGGCTCCCATTGAATGGCCGACGCCAATGATCGTCGCGTCGCTTTGGCCCCTCGCGCGCTGCTCCGCCCGAATGCGCTGGACCTGTTTCCAGACTTCCTGCGGCGCCCACGTCGTGATGTCCTTGGCCGGGTGGCTCACACGCGGCTTGTCCGGGTTGCTGCGGTCCACATGCGCGGCCACCGAGTGGTCGAAGTTGCTCCCGTGCCACGAAAAGTCGAACGTCACCAGCTCAGCGCTCGCCAGCAGCGGAGAAGCTCGCAGACGACGCACGATGGGGTCCCAGCAACCACCGCAGAAGCCTCCGCCATGCACAAACAACAGCGTCACGTTCGGAGCTCGCGTCATCTTGGCGGAAGATTGTCAAATGCCCATCGCTTCCAGGATCAGGATCATCCTGAGTATGGTGACCATCATCATGATGGTCCTCCTCTTCCTGGCAGCTTCAACATGGTGACGTCAACCATTCGCGACGAGTGACACGGTGCAAGCTAGCAAGCACCTGCATGCTTCTGCCTGGTCGGGTGCTTAGGTGCTTCCTCACTTCTCCATTAGCCGAGCTGAGGCCATGTCGAAGGTGACGCTCTTGTTCGCCCACGGCGGAGGGTTCTGCAAGGAGACGTGGGAGCCGATCACGCGTCGTCTGGCCGAGTCGCGCGTGGTGCAGGACGTTCCGACCGACTTCGTCACGTTCGACTTCCCCTACCATGGGGACAAGCACGACCCCGCGGCGGTGCAGTGGTTCGACTTGGATGTGAGCAGCCCGAGAGCTCCACGTGTGCGGAACGACAAGCACGACCTGGTCGCGTGGGTGGCTGGAGCTGTACAGGAACAGGTTGCAGCTTGGAAGGAGAAGACCAAGAGGGAAGACCCCGAGGGGAAAATGGAGCACAAACTCATCGGCGTCGGACATTCCATGGGCTCCGCGGGTCTCTGGGCGACGGAGGTGGCGCATCCTGGCACGTTCGATGGCCTCATCCTGTTCGAGCCCGTGCTGGCCCAGAACTCGCCCGAGACGGACTACATGATCGACTTTATGGTAGCCCTCACGCTGCAGCGAGCGTCGTCGTGGCCCTCTCGGGCTGCAGCTGAAGAGCATTTCCACAACTTGAGAAACTTCTCCAAATGGGACCGCGAGACTCTCGCCGGATACCTTCGAGGCGGCCTAGCGGAGGCCGACGACGGCACCGTCACGCTGGCCTGCCACCCCAACATCGAGGCGTCGTTGTACTGCCAGAAGCCGCTGTGGCTGACGGAGCACGAGCTGCAGCAGCCGAAGTGCCCCGTCACTTTCCACTGGGGCAGTCGCTCCAAGATGTGGTTCCGCGAACGATTCGAGGCTCTTGAGAACAAGCTGCCGCACATTTACAGCATGAAGGAACCGATGGAGGGCTGCTCGCACGTGCTGGTGCTGGAGAACCCAACGCTGGCGTCGGAGAAAATCGCGCAGGACCTCGCGGAGCTGGAGCCGTACGCTGTCCAAGCTGATGAAGGAGGCAGCTCGCCGTAGGTGGTGCAGCTGAACTGTCGGAAGTCTAAAATGATGGCCATGCATGCATTGCGTGTGAATCGAAAAAAAAAAGCATTGAATGGAACGGGTCTGCAAAGCAGTCGACGCCTTCATCACTTGATCGCGCCAGTGCATATCTTGGATCAAAGGCTCTGATTCATCATCGAGTGCAGATTGAAGACGCGCACTTTCGAGCGAGCCCCGCTGCGGACTGCAACGGAACACGAATCCTTTGAATACCCTGAGCCACCCACTCACTTGATGAACGTTCGCTTCAACTTGCCTTACGTTGCGGCAATGGTCGGGGTACCCGACTTATTGGAGCACACATCAAAGCGTTCCCTAGCGTAAGGCATCAACCTAGCGTGAGGCATGCAAGGTGGGACGTAACCTGTAGTAGTATTGCATATTGAGCGCAAACTCATACCCCGTAACCCCTCTCCAACAGCCTACTGAACTTCAACATGTCAGTGTTTTGGATTGCATACTCAGATAAAGTGAGTCAATCGAATGAGGGGAAAAAGATATATATTAAGTTGACTACGGTAAGGACACACCGCACAATTTACCCCCCTTCTATTAAGGGCATGCACGGTACTTGATAACATACAAAGAGGAAGAAATACACGTACTATTCAGGGTATGCACGGTATTCTCCACATCAAGCCCGTCGATTTCTCCGTCATTTTGTTTGTGGTGCTTGACAGCATGCTGATTCTGGTGCTACTGGCGGCGCTTCACGCCGTGTTTCTCGTTGCATCCATTCTGGTGGAACCATTTCGCACTGCTTCTTCACTTGCCAAGCTCGTCACCTATGCAGTCACTACTCTTATTGGAGCACACATCAAAGCGTTCCCTAGCGTATTTTCGAAGGCCTGCTTTGTAGCAGACCTGTCCCGTTGATTTTAAACATTGTGCGCCAAGAAGAACCCTACGCGGATCTCCCCTCCCCGAGCATCTCAGCAATGACGTCTGCGCGCCGCAAGCGCTACACCGTACGCGAGATATTGGAGATACTTGAGTTGACCCGCACGTGGACGCTCTCGCAGGCCGCCGCAGCACATGGAGTAAAAAAAAGACCATTAAGTCATGGAGAGCGCGCGAGTTGTGACCGACTTACGACCACCACATTTTCATCGAATTGATCGCCACACGCTGTACGTCGCACACTCAAGAGTGCGCACGCGTGCAGGACTTTACTGGGCGGGCCGCCGCCTCGATGGTGACAGCGACTTCGCATATTTCTGCCCAAATGAAGAAGGGCTCGAGGAGGATCAACGCTTACAGGAGCTTGCAGTAACAACTGTAGAAAGAACTAGTACGTATTTTAACCAGGGCTCACGATCCGAACGTAAACTAACGTGATTCATGCTTCATTTTCTTCACAAACATTGTGCAGCTATCCCAGCAGCGATCCATGATCTCCTCCTAACCAGCAAACTGCAACAAAATCTCAAATTACCTAAGCTACGATCTGGTACAGTCACAAGCCGCGCACAAGCAATCGAATCGCACTTGACCCCCATAGGAAACAGTCAGTCCACTTCCTGACGGCACGAACTCGCACGTCACGACAGCCACTTTTTGCGCGCGCTGGTTCACCATCACTTCAAACCGGCAGTTCGCCACACATGAGTGATTCATAAATCTACACAGGCTTCCACATCGACTTGCATCAATGTACACGCGCTCGCCAGTCACACTAAGTTCTGCAAACTCGAATCCAAACTTGCTTTGCTCCATTGCGCGCGTAAACTCAGCGCCTCGACGCAACACACCACAATATTCGCCAACACAAGCATCCCGAGGCAATGGCAGCGTAGCCACAACACCAAGCCCCGTTCTGATTGCAACCAGCTCCAAGCACGACAGCTCTTGACAGCGATTCTAGCAGTTCACCCCAATGCCACAGTTGGTTGCATCACAAAAGATCCCTGCCGTCGCGTTCACACAGCGGCCACGCAAACACCCAGCAACACAGGAGCACCGTCCGGGTTGACGATTTCTTGAAGCTGCTCAAAACCAGCCGGCCACGCCATCCACTATCATGCAAAAGCGTTTGGCAAAACGATGGCATTTCATGGTGAGGTGCGGCGGGGCAGTTATTGAGAAAGCGCGACAAGGCGCTGCAGCTTCTGCTGCGACCACGCGTTTGAAGCAGGATATCGCTGCAGAATTCACGCTCCCTCACATATCGAATCTTCACCAGCCGTGTAAAAGCCATCTAAGCCATCTAGATCATCTCGCCAGCGCTGCAATCACCAGCTGCGATGGCGCAGCTTCGTCGACTGCGCGAACGCTTCGACGCCCAGGAACGCGTGTTCACGACAGGTCCAGGGCTTGCTGACTATGTGACGCAACTAGGACCATCTCGTGGTAGTACATGCGCTGTACGCATGTGTTTCCTCCGTGGCAGCCACTTCACAACAGGTTAGTTTCTTCCCTTGCCTTCGACTCGCCAACGCTGCATACTAACAATATCGTCACGCTACAGATCAATACAGCGGAACGCACCTCGAATTCATCGATGCCGAATCGGCTGGCGTGTTTGATGACGCGCGCTCCATGCTGCTGGCGATCCCACTAAACCAA